>JAUMHN010441249.1:0-11417 GCA_032360265.1 Heliamphora ciliata
AAGGCCAACACCAAACCTCCTACAAGGATTTTCACCAAACACTAATGTTTCGAGACCCACCCGCATGAAAATGAAAAGAATCAAAAGAAACTAATTACGCCACACACCCTATGATGTCTAAACACCACGGTAAACCAACCAACGCCACCCATGAAGATGGCAACCAGACCTAACCAAACTCCCGAGACCACAACACAACCTCCAAAACAACAAAACAACCCCAACTGCACTTCAGTCGACTGAACCTCATAATTCAGGCGATAGAAAAGCTACTGGAAACCAAAAACTCAACATAGAACCAACTCAGTCGACTGAAACCCCAGGTCAAGTCGACTGAACCACCAAACTGTCGATATAGTCGACTGAACAACCCAATCCAATCGACTGACCCATGGCGGAAACCAACTCCGAGCTACGGGAACCACCATCTTAACCTCAAAACAAAGCCTCCAAACTCCTTTTCAACATCCTCGGATATACCAAAGCCCAAGACGACCACAAAACCTTAAAAGAAACACACAAAATACGATTCCATCCAACCGAAAACCACTGAAAATGGTTTAAATCCAAAACCTAACCATTCAAAACATAAATCAATTTTTCATGCATTTTAACCTGTGAAAAGACACACAATTACACGTAACACCCTTATAAGACATGAAGGTCTAGGTTCCTACCACGGTGAATTAAAAACTCGACGCCTTGAATCATGTGCAAAAATAAACTTCGTCAGAATAAAATTCTATCTGGATGAACGCGTAGCCCCCAAGGCCGATAGTAAGGATCAGGTATTAGATCGTCGAAAACAAAATCCCGGGCCCCCGAGAAGTTAGAGAGAAAGTAGCGCTTTTGTTTGGAAAAAAGAAACTTAGTTAGGAAGTTATGAAAATATCTTTTTCAAAATATCTAAGGCTAGTTATTTATAGGCTCGCGAAAATATCTTTTCTTTTTAAACTCGCACCACAACGCCCAACGGCCCCGACAACCAACTCAGCATGCATATCTAAGCCTGATTATGCATAAAAACATATATAAATATGATATCATAAAAACTAATAACAACGCGTCGAAACCTCGCAAAAATGAAAACGGGTCAATGTCTCACAACTCTACCCCTTAAAGGAATTTCGTCCCTGAAATTTAACACAAAGCCAAAAGAAAACAACCTCGTCGATCGCAATTGACACAGGCACGAGAGATGGTCAGCCGAACCATTCCTAGGATGCAGTCAAACAAGGTCATACATTCTAAACAACGGCTAACTATCTCAAAGATACGGGGTCTAACCTCACATCCTCACCAACCGATGTCTCAACACATCACACCACCCCCGGAGTCTATCACCAACCCCACAACATGTGAAATGAAGAAACACGATGCTCCCTTGTCGATAAGAAAACTAGCCCAAAGTCTACATACTCAGAAAGTACCTCTGCTCACAGGAGGGATAGCCGCATCATTAGCCACAACCGTTGCCTTAGAAGAACTGGGAGCTGTGAGGGCATTCACTCGGCCCTACGTAATCCTAGTCTGTTTGCCATAACTTAGCACTATCGACTGCCGTACTGATTGACCTGAAGTACCCCCATCTATAACTCAGGAAGTCTAAACTGCAGGATGCTGCTGTTGATACTCTGGTTGATCCTGCACAGACGAACTCACTGGTGTGCCTGTCGTGCCCGATATACTGCCTCTCTGAGGGCAATTTCTACGAATATGTCATGGCTGGCACATCTATAACAAATCTGTAGCTCCCTCCCCAGTGACTGAATCCATGAACCCTGAGATTGCCTTAGCTGTGGGCAATCCACCGCACGATTCTCCGACTGCCTACACTGATAACAAATCAACTCCATCTGCTCTAGCCTCCCCAATGAAGCCACTGATGGTGCTAGTGCAGAAAACTACTGTGGTAATCTAGATGGGTGAAAACTAGGACCAGAGGACCTCTGCCTCTTGCTGGAGTGCCCAGCTGTCTATGTCTCTGCTCCACTCTGTTGTGCTCTGACCTCCCTAGGTCCACGGGTCTCACTCAAGGTGTTCTCAATCCTTGCTGCTGACTCCACCAGCTCTATAAAAACACACCTCCCCATACCAACCACTCGCTCCCTGATTGCCAGTCTCAAACCCCGCACAAACCGTCTTGAATGTAACACGTCTGTCACCACCATCTCCGGTGCAAAACGAGACAGGCTCCTAAATCTGACCTCGTACAGCACTATACTCATCGTCCTCTGTGTGAGGGTATAGAACTCCTTTCTGTATAAGTCCCTCGAAGAAGATGGAAAGAACTTCTTCAGAAAAACCCCTGTGAAAGATGCCTACGTGCCCTCCACAGTATTCCAAGTGTATTTCCACCGCTCGTGAGCATTACCTCTCAGCTGAAAAGTGGCAAAAGAAACCCGCAACTCGTTGTCTACTATTTGCAATGCGTCAAGGATCTGGGTCACCAATTCCAATCACTCTGTCGCTACAATAGAATTAGGGTCCCTAGCAAAAGTAGGTGGATCCATACGTCTGAACTCTCGCATCGCCGCTGTTGCCCTCGGCTTGGGTTCCCTCTCTCTCCCCCTAGCGGTCTCAACCAGCTAACCAATGGAGCCAACCAGTTCACGAAGCAACCCTTCCGCATCAACAGGTTCTTGGGGAGGCATTTACATCCCCAGGATCAGGGATAGGCACATCCCCTTGGCCAACACCACAGCCACAGCCTCGACCACGGCCTCGTCTTCTCCTCGTAGACATTATGTCTATATGAAAGGAAACACATAACATAAGATGCAGCACATCGCATGAACATAAATACTAACAACATTAGAATGCTAATACATAGCCACATAGGTTCATGCTAAACAAACCCCACATATTGAGGAGAACCAACAAAAATGGAGCGTTAATTTGGAGAACCTGCTTAGATTCCTAGCCAGAAAACACGTCTGCTAAACGCATTTCTAACTTGACTTCCAAGTTTGTTAAATCAAACGCCCAAAGGCAAAACTAATCAATCCTAAGGTACAACCCTCATGCTCACATATACACAACACTCACATGTTAAACACACTATCTTGTTCGTACTATCAAAACATCTAAACACAAGTAGTCAAGCACACGCAATCAACCTCACATGGTGATGCACCCTCTTCTCACGGCTCTTAGGTATCCGAACCCAGAGCTCTGATACCATGTTATCACTCCCCAAACTCAGAGTCACGTGAAAATCCCAAAACCAAGCATACACAACGCCTAACCCGATGTTCACTCTCAGATATAATCATACATGCATTAGATATAACCGCTAAAAGTATAACAATACATATGGTTCCAACACCGATAACATGTAATAACAATACATGATCCAAAAAGATGCAAAAATGAAAACTACAAATCTTCTGCACCTCTGCAATTCCCTCGAATTAACCTGCGTGATCGGTACTTGAAAAATATTTCGAATCCCACACCGTGAGCCAAAACTCAGCAGAAACAAGATAAACATGTAATATAAGCTAAACACACTCAGAAATTGATGTGCTCCTTTAACTCACAGGAGCCTCGAAAATAATTTGAAAATAATTTTATATTACGGCAAACACGAGCCTTGAAAACAGTTCGAAAACATACAATGCTTCACATGCAATCCATGAACCTTCTTGGCTTTTCAACAAAGGACCTCAGCCCTATTTAATGCACCTTCTCGGACTTTTACCAATGGACCTCAGCCCCAACTAATGCACCGTTAACCAGAGTTAACATTCACAAAAATGTATCTCTAATGCTCATATTCCGTACACTTATGCATAAATAAAACCAGAGTCATAAAGCAAAAAACCCAGCATCAACACCACGTCACACACTATACAGGCGACCCACGCAACACATGTATCTCATGCAACACATGCATAAATGAAACCAGAGTTCTAGATATCATAAAACCACATACCCATCCTTTAACAAGCAAGAGAAACATTAGAGTTCTAAAAGCATGAAACTACGTAAAGACTCCACATAATGACGTCACACGCCACATAATTTGACATGACAACAGGTACCATGAAACTCAACATCCACTCCCACGGACGACCATCAACCCACAAAACCAAACCTAGCCCGAAAGCCAACACCAAACCTCCTACAAGGATTTTCACCAAACACTAATGTTTTGAGACCCACCCTCTTGAAAATGAAAAGAATCAAAAGAAACTAACTATGCCACAAACCATACGATGTCTAAACACCACGGTAAACCAACCCACACCACCCTTGAAGATGGCAACAAGACCTAACCAAACTCCCGAGACCACAACACAACCTCCAAAACAACAAAACAACCCCAACAGCACTTCTGTCGACTGAACCTCATAAATCAGGCGACTAAAAAGCTACTGGAAACTAAAAACTCAACAAAGAACCAACTCAGTCGACTGAAACCCTAGGTCAAGTCGACTGAACCACTAAACTGTTGATCCAGTCGACTGAACTACCAAATTCAGTCGACTGACCCATGGCAAAAACCTACTTCGAGCTACGGAAACAACCATCTTAACCTCAAAACGAAGCCTCCAAACTCCTTTTCAACACCCTCGAATATACCCAAGCCCAAGACGACCACAAAACCTCAAAAGAAACACTTTAAAGCGGATTCCATCCAACCGAAAACCACTGAAAATGGTTTAAAACCAAAACCTAACCTTTCAAAACATAAATCAATTTTTCATGCATTTTAACCTGTGAAAACACACACGATTGCACGTAGCACCCTTATAAGACATGAGAGTCTAGGATCCTATCTCGGTGAGTTAAAAACTCAATGCCTCGAATCACGTGCAAAAATGAACTACGTCGGAATAAAATTTCGTTTGGATGAATGCATAGCCCCCGATACCAAAAGTAAGGATCAGCTGTTGGATCATCAAAAACCAAATCTCGGGCCCCCGAGAAGTTAGAGAGAAGGCAAAGCTTTCGTTTAGAAAAACAAACATAGTTAGGAAGTTATGAAAATATCTTTTCCAAAATATCTAAGAATAGATATTTATAGGCTCGCGAAAATATATATTTTTTTAAACTAGCACCACAACACCCAACGATCCCAATAACCAACCCAGCATGCATATTTAAACCCGTTAATGCATAAAAATATATATAAACATGCTATCATGAAAACAAATAACAACACGTCGAAACCTCGCAAAAATTAAAACGGGTCAAGGTCTCACAACTCTTCCCCCTTAAAAAAATTTCGTCCCTAAAATTCAACATAAAGCCAAAAGAAAACAACCTCGTCGATCGCAATCGACAGTGGCATGAGAGATGATAAGCTAAGCCATTCCTAGGATGTAGTCAAACAAGGTCGTACATTCTAAACAACGACTAACTATCTCAAAGACACGGGGTCTGACCTTACATCCTCACCAATCGATGTCTCAACACAACACACCACCCCAGGAATCTATCACCAACCCCACAACATGAGAAATGAAGAAACACAATGCTCCCGAGTCGATAACAACACTGGCCCAAAGTCTACTCACTCAGAAAGTACCTCTGCTCACTGAAGGGATAGATGCATCATCAAGTACAACTGTTGCCTTGGAAGAACTGGGAGCTGTGAGTACATCCACTCGACCCTACGTCATCCTGGTTTGTCCGCCAGAACTCGGCACTGTCGGCTACCGTACTGACTGAACTGAAGTACCCCCATCTGCAACTCGGGAAGTCTGAACTGCAGGATGCTGCTGTCGATACTCTTGTTAACCTTGCACTAAGGAACTCAATGGTGTGCCTACCGTGCCAGGTATACTACCTCCCTGAGGGCAATTTCTATGAATACGTCCTGGCTGGCCACATCCATAACAAATCTGTAGCTCCCTCCCCTGTGACTGAATCCATAAACTGTAGGACTGCCTCGGTTAGGAAATCCACCGCACGATGCCCCAACTACCTACACTGATAGCAAATCAACTCCCTCTGCTTTGGCCTCCTAAAGAAGCCACTTATTGTGCTTGTGCAGAAAACTGTTGTGGTATTCTAGATGTATAAAAACCAGGACAAGAGAACCTCTGCCTCTTGTTGGAGCGCCCAGCTATTTGCATCTCTGCTCTGCTATGTTGTGCTCTAACCACCCTAAGTCCACGGGTCTCACTCAAGATGTTCTCGATCCAGGTTGCTGACTCCACCAGCTCTATAAAAACACGTCGCCTAATACTTTCCACCTGCTCCCTGATTGTCGGTCTCAATCCTCGCTCAAATCATCTCGAACGTAACTCGTCTATCGCCACCAGCTCCGATGCAAAACGACATAGGCTCGTAAATCTGGCCTCGTATTGCACTATACTCATCGACCTCTGTGTGAGACCAAAGAACCCCTCGCTGTACAAGCATCTCGAAGAAGCTGGAAAGTACTTCTCCAGAAAAACCCCAATGAAAGATGCCCACGTGCCTACCAGAGTATTCCGAGTGTATTTCCACAGCTCGTGAGTATCACCTCTCAACTGAAAAGTAGCAAAAGGAACTCGCAACTCGTCGTCAATTATTTGCAATGTGTTAAGGATCCGGGTTACCAATTCCAACCACACCGTCGCTACAATAGGATTAGTGTCCCAAGCAAAAGTAGGTGGATCCATACGTTTGAACTCTCGTATCGTCGCTATTACCTTCGGCTCAGGTTCCCTCTCTCTCCTCCTAGTGGTCTCAACCAGCTGACCAATGGAGCCAACCAGTAAACGCAGCAACCCTACCACGTCAACGGGTCCTTGGGTAGCTTTTACATCCCCAGCATCAGAGATAGGTACAACCCTATGGCCAACACAACGGCCACGACCTCAACCACGGCCTCGTCCTCTCCTCGCCGACATCACGTCTATATGAAAGGAAATTCAGAACATAAGATGCAGCACATCGTTTAAACATAAACGCTAACCACATTTGCATGCTAACACATAGCCACATAGGTTCATGCTAAATAAACCCCACATACCGAGGAGAATCGACAAAAATGACGCGTCAATTTAGATAACCTGCTTTGATTCATTATCAGAAAACATGTCGGCTAAACGCATTTGTAACTCGACTTCCAAGTTTGTTAAACCAAACACCCAAAGGCAAAACTAATCATTCCAAAGGTACAACCCTCATGCTCACATATACACAACATTCTCACGCTCAACACACTATCTTGCTTGTACTATCAAAACATCTAAATACATGTAGTCAAGCACACGCAATCAACCTCACATGGTGATGCACTCTCTTCCCACGACTCTTACGTATTCAAACTCAGAGCTCAGATACCATGTTGTCACTCTCCAAACTCTGGGTCACATGAAAAGGCCAAAACCAAGCATACACAACACCCAACCCGATGTTCACTCTCAGATATAACCACACATACATTAGAAATAACCGACAAAAGGCAAATAATACATATAGTTCCAACACCGATAACATGTAATAACAATATATGTTCTAAAAAGATGAAAAAAGGAGGACTATAGATCTTCTGCCCTCTCCGGTTCCCCTGAATTAACCTGCATGATCGGTACCTGAAAAATATTTTAAATCCCACATCGTGACCCAGAACTCAGCAGAAACAAGACAAACATGTAATATAAGCTAAACATGCTCAGAAATTGTTGTGCTTCTTTGACTCACAAGAGCCTCGAAAATAGTTTGAAAACAGTTTTATATCACGGCTAACACGAGCCTTGAAAACGGTTCGAAAACATACAATACTTCACATGCAATTCACGAACCTTCTCGGGCTTTTACTAAGGGAGCGCAGCCCCAACTAACGCACCTTCTCAGACTTTCACCAAGAGACCTCAGCCCCAACTAATGCACCGTTAACTAGAGTTAACATTCACCAAAGTGTATCTCTAATGCTCATATTCCGTACACTTACGCATAAATAAAACCAGAGTCATAAAGCATAAAACCTAGCATCAACACCACGTCACATGCTATACACGTGACCCACGCAACACATGTATCTCATGCAACACATGCATAAATGAAACAAAAATTCTAGATATCGTAAAACCACATACCCGTCCTTTAACATGCAAGAGAAACATTAGAGTTCTAAAAGCATGAAACTACATATAGACATCACATAACGACGCCACATGCCACATAACCTGACACGACAAAACGTGCCATCAAACCCAACATCCACTCCCACGGACGTCCATTAACCCACAAAACCAAACCTAGCCCGAAGGCCAACACCAAACCTCCCACATGGATTTTCACCAAACACTAATGTTTCGAGACCCACCCTCTTGAAAATGAAAAGAATCAAAAGAAACTAACTACGCTGCACACCCTACGATGTCTAAACACCACAGTAAACCAACCCACGCCACCCCAGAAGATGGCAACTAGACCTAACCAAACTTCAGAGACCACAACACAACCTCCAAAACAACAAAACACCCCCAACAGCACTTCAGTCGACTGAACCTCATAATTCAGGCGACTAAAAAGCTTTTGGAAACAAAAAACTCAACACAGAACCAACTCAGTCGACTAAATTGGGTAGTTCGGTCGACTGAACCACCAAACTGTCGATCCAGTCGACTGAACTACCCAACTCAGTCGACAAACCCACGGCAGAAACCAACTCTGAGCTACGAGAACCACCATCTTAACCTCAAAACGAAGCCTCCAAACTCCTTTTCAACACCCTTGGATATACCCAAGCACAAGACGACCACAAAACCTCAAAAGAAACACTCAAAATGTGATTTCATCCAATCAAAAACAACCAAAAACTGTTTAAAACCAAAACCTAACCTTTTAAAACATAAATCAATTTTTCATGCATTTTAACCCGTGAAAACAAACACGATTACACATACTACCCTTATAAGACATGAGGGTCTAGGATCCTACCTCGCTGAGTTAAAAACTTGACGGCTCAAATCACGAGCAAAAATGAACTTTGTTGGAATGAAGTTTCATCTGGATGAATGCGTAGCCCTCGATGCCGATAGCAAGGATCAGCTGTTGGATCATCAAAAATCAAATACCGGGCCCCCGAGAAGTTACAGAGAAGGCAGAGCTTTCGTTTAGAAAAAAAACTTAGTTAGGAAGTTATGAAAATATCTTTTCCAAAATGACAAAAGCTAGATATTTATAGGCTCGCAAAAATATTTTTTTTTAAAAAACTCGCACCACAACACCCAACAGCTTCGGTAACTAGCCTCGCACGTATATGTAAGTCCGATCATGCATAAAAAATATATAAACATGCTATCATGAAAACAAATAACAACATGTCAAAACCTCACAAAAATTAAAATGAGTCAGGGTCTAACAACTCTTCCCCCCTTAAAGGAATTTCGTCTCTAAAATTCAACACAAAGCCAAAAAAAACAACCCCATCGATCGCAATCGACACAGGCACGAGAGATGATCAGCCAAACCATTCCTAGGATGCAGTCAAACAAGGTCGTACATTCTAAACAATGGCTAACTATCTCAAAGACACAGGGTCTAACCTCACATCCCTACCAATCGATGTCTCAACACAACACACCACCCCCGGAGTCTATCACTAACCCCACAACATGTGAAATGAAGAAAAACAATGCTCTCGTGTCGATAACAACACTGGCCTAAAGTCTACACACACAGAAAGTACCTCTGCTCACTGGTGGGATAGCTGCATCATCAGGCACAACCGTTGCCTTGGAAGAACTGGGACCTGTGAGTGCATACACTCGGTAGTATGTTATCCTGGTCTGTTCGCCATAACTCGGCATTGTCGGCTGCCGTAAAAACCGAACTGAAGTACACCTATCTGCAACTCGGTAAGTCTGAACTGCAGGATGCTGCTGTCGATAATCGGGTTGAACGAGCACAGATGAACTCATTGGTGTGCCTGCTATGCCCGGTATACTGCCTCCATGAGGCTAGTTTCTACAAATATGTCTCGGCTAACCACATCCATATCAAATCTGTAGCTCCCTCCCCTGTGACTGAATCCATGAACCTTGGGACTGCCTCAGCTGCGGGCAATCCACCACATGATACCCCAGTTACCTACACTGATATCAAATCAACTCCCTCTACTCTGGCCTACCAAATGAAGCCACTAATGGTGCTGGTGCAAAAAACTACCGTGGTAATCCAGATGGGTGAAAACCAGGAGTAGAGGACCTTTGCCTCTTACTAGAGCGCTCAGTTGTCTTCATCTCTGCACTGCTCTGCTGTGTTCTAACCTGCCTAGGTGCATAGGTCTCACTCAAGGTGTTCTCGATCCTTGCTGCTTACTCCACCGGCTCTATAAAAACACGCCGCCCCATACCAGCCACCCACTCCCCGATTGTCAGTCTAAAACCATGCTCAAACTAAGACAGGCTTGTAAATTTAACATCGTACTGCGTTATACCCATCGTCCTCTGTGTGAGGGCATACAGTTGGAGGTAACACTGTCAAGATCATTATTTTTGAAAACGATTAATCAGTAAAAATTTAACTGGACGGGCAAACGCACAAACAGGCTCCAGATAAAATTTTTGACGAAGAACGATCAAAAATAAACCCGTGCAACCAAAGTTAATTTAGAACAATACTTCTTACAGATCTAATCTTCAATTACGACTTGATTTCGAGTTAAAGCACCTGTCAGATCTTCTACTGTATTCACTTATGCGAACGTAGTGTGGGCTACGATCCTCCGAGAACTTGTACCGGTAGAACCCCGATATATTTTTAAGTCTTGAAAGACAAAAATAATATATCAAGAATGATATAAAAATCAATATAAACTGGTTCAGCCTACTCGCATATATATAGGGCTACAGCAGAGACCTGAGGAGTAATTATGAGTAAAACTTCCAATTGAACACAGATACCTACTAGCGGTTTCTGTAATAAAAGAAAGACGCATAGCGGTATCTGCAATTATGGAAAATCAGCAGCGGTTTCTACAATTTTAATAAAATACTGAATTACAGTTCACACCACTAAAGAACTATAATTACACTCTGACCCATAATCTCAAGACCTTTTTACATTGAGCTCCTGTTATTAAATGCTTACCAATTCTCCCCACGTTAAGATTTTCGATACCCGCTAATAAAATTTAATTACTGACAATTTAATTTAGTCAGCATCTTGATATTCCTTCAGCCCTTCCGCTTAACTTATTTAACCGCCGGATAATTAAATCCACCTGCAGGGTTTGGCCCGGTAAAAACTTATAAGCATCCTTAAGGGAGTATTGTTAATCCCGATCTTTTGAGACGTGGATTCCGTTAATAATTAATATTTGTCACATAAATAATATAGCTATCTAACTTATCGGGAATATAGACCCATATAAGATTGCACCCTCTAATAAATCAAAATAACGAATATTAAATATACACAAATCAATAATTATTTCAGGATTAAGAGGATAAGCACTATTCATAATA
>JAUMHN010441260.1:0-11417 GCA_032360265.1 Heliamphora ciliata
GGGGGTGGAAGGAATATAATAACAAGAGTGATGAAAGCAATAGTAAAAATAATAAACCATATCAATTTGATAGTACTAGATTTGTGGCTAGCGCTCGTCGCATGCAATATATTTTATTGTAATTTTACAATTTTAGATACTTCAAAATATAAAAAATAAAATAATGTAAGAAGTGGAAAATTACATGAGTAATGGGAAGTTATGTGCAGTTATTTTAAGTTTTTATATTTACCCTTTATTGATTAAATGGAAAAGATAGTAGGAAAAGCAATGTGCAATAGCTTCACCAAATTTTAGTATTACTCCTAGTGTTTCTTTATTATAATAGGATTGATTATAACCACAGTTGTTTCTAACATGAAAACTCCTGAAATATACATTGCCATGGTGCCAAGCTGGACATGGCAAGATCCTGAGAGTAATTCCATGAATAATCTCATAAATCTTGGTGCCTATACAGAGGATGGGAGAGGGCATAGAATAGAAAAAATTGAAGATGTGGGTCATACTATGCTTTATCCATTGACAGTTGGAAAACAAAAAAACTCAATCTAGCAAATATAGTTCCATGACATCAACTTGAAATATAAAGTGATTACAGTCGTACCACTCCAGTTTCATGGTTGACGCAAGTCATGTTGATCCGAGAATGGAAACGAACACTTGGTGGCTTCTCTGGGTAATCTTTGTCACAGAAAAGCTTCAGCTGATAAATACGACCTTCGTGCACCGACTGAAACAGGAAAGAAAAAGTTGCTCCACACATAATAAAATATTCTGTGCCTGCGTGTGCATTCAAATACAAAATAAATTTTAAAAGACCATATAATTGATAATTCAATAATTGGCTTTCATTTACCCCACATTTATGGGCTTCCACACATCTTACTAAAAATAACATTTTCCCTCCAGATTTTGAAACAGATTTTATGAAGTCAAAAAAATAAGAAGTAGCTCTTGATATTTCTGCGCTCTTTAGAATTAAGCAGAAAACATCGTGATTTGATGACATGTATAACATCAGAGAAAGTTCAGAAGCCATATAAGAAGACATGGAAAACTACAATACTCAACTTCTTGAAAGCAACAAATTCTAGAACTTATTTCAAATGTCCTCCACTTGTAATATAACTTTTTTAAACATTTACAACTTTGCAAGTCAAACAAGACCTAGTAATGTGCCAATTCGGTTAGTATGAGCGATTTTGACTCTTTTATTAGGGAGTGGGACGTGATTAACCCACCATTGTCTAATGCTAGGTTTACTTGGTCCAACCTTCAATCTAGGCTGGTGTGTTGCCATGTGGATAAGTTTTTGTTCTCTTTAGATTGGGAGAAGAGATATCCAAACATTAGACACAAAGTGCTTTCCGGAGAGCTATTGTTCTGTTGTTTTAGAGAGTTGCCTTTCAAGGGGGGTCCATCACCTTTTAGGTTTGAGAATATGTGGAGCATCATTTTTTAGGAATATTTTTAAGGGATAGTGGAATAGTTGTATGTGTACTGGGTGGGAGAGTTTCAAGTTCATGAGAAAATTGAGATCGATCAAGCAAAGTTTGAAGGTTTGGAATAGAGAGGTTTTTGGTAATTTAACTGAAGTTAAAAAGGATATTACTAAAGGGATTGAAGAGTTGGATAATCTTAAGGTCAGAGGGGTCTTGATGAGAGCTTGAGAAGAACAAGAGTTGAACTGAAAGCAAAGTTGGAGGTTGTGTTTAGAGAAAATACTTTTTGGAGGCAAAAAGCTAAGATAAAGTAAATCAAGGAGGGCAACTGCAATTCTAGATTGTTTCATAGGGTGGCAGAAGGTAAGAGAAAAAAAAATCATCAAAATATTGGAGGTGGGTCCGAGATGTTTTTGGATAATAAGATCAAGTTATTAACGAAATATTTACGTTTTATTCGGAATTTTATTCAGATGGGGGTTGTTAAACCAATAATTGAGAGTTTGGAATGGATGCCAATTGACGCAACGAAATCCGGATGGTTGGAGACACCTTTTCGTGAGATGGAAATTAGAGAAGCAATTTTTTACTATGAGAGGGATAAATCATCAAAGTCCAGATAGTTTGTCTATGGGTGTAATTCAAGATTGTTCGGACATTGTGAAGGGAGATTTCGTAAGACTGTTAGATGAATTTATTGAAGAACGGGTGGTTAATGCATGCACAAATGCTTCTTCTATTTGTCTCATAGCTAAGACAGAAAGATCTCTGAGAATCAGTTATTTTAGGCCCATAAGTTGGATTACATCTTGGTACAAAATTTTGAAAAAAGTTCTATCGAAAAGGTTATCTGCGTATTGGGAGATACCATCTCTTGGGCGCAAGGTGCTTTTGTAGAAGGTACACAAATTTTAGATGTGGTGTTAGTTGCGAATGAAATGGTAGAAGAGTACAAAGGGGCGAGAAAAGAGTGTAATATTAAAAGTGGATTTTGAAAAAGTTTACGATCATATGGTTCGGAGCTTCTTAGATTTTGTGTTGGAAAGAAAATATTTTGGAGATAGGTGGAGGAAATGAATTTGAGGGTGTTTCGTTTCAAGCAAGATATCAATTATAGTAAGCCTCTGTTTGGCCTAGCTTTTTTGTAAGACTTTTTGCTTAAAAAGCTTACTTGTTTAGTATCCTACTGTAATCAATTGGCTTTTTTCATATCTTTTCAAATCTACTATTTTACAAAAAAGCCAAAAAGTCTAAAAAAAAGATAGGCCAAACACAAGCTAAATGGAAGGCGTGATCTTGTTTTAAGGTGTCTAGAGGTCTAACGGAAGGTGATCCTTTGTCCCTATTCCTTTTTACCTTGGTGGTCGATATTTTGAGTAGGTTGATTGATAGGGCTACAGATGTGAATCTTGTGGATGGCTTTGGAGTTGGGTCGAATATATTTTGTGTGCCTCATTTATAGTATGCAGATGAGGCTATCTTTTTTGCTTCTAAGAAGGAAGCTAAGATAGTTAATTTGGCCTTTGATTATTACAATTTTTGAGATGGTTCCTGGTAATAAAAGTACACTTACAGGCATTAACATTCACCAGGATATAATTTAGAGATTGGCGGGTATTTTAAAGTGTCCCATTGCGCATCTCCCTCTTATATATCTTGGCCTACCATTAGGGATAACCCGATATATGTTATCTTTTTGGCCTCCAATGCTTGAGAAAATAGGTAAGAGATTGGAGGGTTAGAAGAGAGCATTGTTTTCTAGAGGGGATAGATACAGTTCAGCAAAGTTAGTTTTGAGCAGTATCCATATTTACTATTTGTCCTTATTTAGAATTCCTATTGGGATTGCAAATGAAATAGAGTAAATGATGAGATTTTCTATGGAAAGGGTAGGACGAGGGGAAAGAAAATCATTTGGTAAGTTGGGAGGTTGCTCTTCCGAAAGAAAAGGGGGGTTAACTATTGGAAATATTGTGGCAAGGGATATAACTCTCCTAGGTTAGTGGTTGTGGGGATTTCTTAGAGAACAAAGCTCTTTATGGTATTAATGTTATTAGAAGTAAATATGAGGTTAAAGCAGAAAGGATGCTCCTATGGTTTGTAGGGGTAATTGTCGCTCTCCATGGAAATCCATTTCACATATTTTCCCTCTTTTCACACGTTGTCTTGCAATAAAAGTGGGTTATGCCGTAATAGTGAGTGTGTTAGGTATTGGGAAGACATTTGGTTGAGAGATTCTTCTTTTGATGAATTGTTTCGTCATTTGTATCGCCTGATTCTTTCTCAGAATATTTCTATTGCTTCTATGGTCTGTTCACATTTGGCTCCAATTACATGGAATTTCAATTTCTTTAGAAATATTAATGACTAGGAAACAATTGAGTTGACGTCATTATAGGCTATCCATGATTCTTTTTCCTTGAGGCTAATTTCTAGAGATAAATGGACATGATCACTCCATCTGTCCGGTCTCTTTTCAAGTAAATCATTCTTCTTGAGAGTTATTGAGAGTCCCATTATCCCATTTTTTCCTTATCATAAATAGATTTGAGAAGCAATTGTACCTCTTAAGTTTAAGGTGTTTATGTAGTCTTTGGACTTAGGAAGTCTCATAACTAATGACATGTTGCGAAAAAGAAGACCTAATTGCAATCTTTGTCCTTCATGGTGCATCATGTGTAGGAAAAATAAAAAATCTTTGAATCATCTATTTTTGCATTGTCCCTTATCTTCAACTTTGTGGTGGTGGTTGTTTCAGATGGTGGATTCTTATTTGGTGGCCCCCAGGTTCATGTGTCATGTGTCATGTGTGCAAATGTTGTTGATTGATTTTAGGGGTTTTGGTGGTAGTAAGAGAGCTAAAGTTTTGTGAAGGTGTGCAATCTTCTCACTCTTTTCGGTGACATGGAGGGAGAGAAATGCTAGAATTTTCGAAGACAACTTCAAATACAGAGATGCGGTTTAGGATAGGGTTTTCTATTTGTCATTTGTTTGGGCTTCGGTCTCTTCACATTTTAGGGGGATTCCTTTATGTTTTATAACTAGAAATTGGAAAGCAATTTGTGATTTGAAGGGATAAAAGCTCATATTTTGTATTAATTTGCTTTGTCTTATACATCTTCTTAGGAGAACTGTTTTCCCTCCAACGCATTGTACTCTTATTTCATCTTATATAATATTTTGTTGCTTATCAAGAAAAAAAGTATTACCATATGAATTGCATATTTGACAACCTAGTTTCATATTGTTTAAACTGACTAGTATCAGCTTTGTTGGATGTAAAGGCAAAATGCACTCAAGCCTCCAACGGCAAAAAATATCTAGTAGATCTGGCCTATCTAACACGTGGTGTGCCTTCTAATAACAGAGGGCAGACAATCACTTCGTCTCCTATTTTTCAGTCAAAATGGTCTTGTGGCCCCTATAATTAGGTGGGCACAGGATCATGTGGTGGGCTGTAACTTCTCTGCAAGCAAGAGGAAAAATCTTTTTTTTCCCCCTTTGACTTGAAAAGACTTGCAACCAATGGCTGGAAACAAAAAAAAAAATAAGGCATTTATATGTGAAATACTAATGCATAAGTAGAAACTGGGGCTTGGAGAAAGAGAGTACACTAACATGCCTATGAAGGAATCAAAAAAATGGATTAGATTAGAAAAATAAATATCACTAAAGACAAAGGATATGCAATGAAGTTACAAAGTAACCTACATTATGCGGACCAATAATGGTGCCAGTCCAAGAACGCATGTAGATGTCATCTCCATCATCCATGCCATAGCTCACAGTACCATCCCCAATACCCTTTTCTCCACGCTCAAGCTCCTCCAGCAATCTGAAATTTCGAGGGACTGCAAGGGAATAGAAAAACATGAGAAGCGTAACATGCACGGCCTTCACAAGATTCCTTCTAACACTTGTTCAGAAAAATAATATTTTTATTTAAGACTTCCTTTTAAAATTACAATCAGGCAATGGAAAAAAGAAATGAAAAGGAAGAAGAAAGAGCTCCTAAGGCAGCTGGTACTCCAAACTAAAAAGAGCTCCCTAAACCTAATCAAATCAAGCACCACCCAAGCTACTCCAAAATCAGAAAACACCAAGCACCACAAGTTCCTCACAACTGAGCAAAGCAAATGGAGGTGGTTTATGTTATGGTTGTGGAGTCTAATGTTACTGTTACCATAGTGCTCTAGCACAATTGAAGTTGTTCTCTAGCACATTTGATTCTGTGAACCAGTGCCATGCAAATGCTCTACCACACTGGTACCTGTGCTGATTATTTGAGCTTGTGTTCTAGCACATTTGAGCATGTTCTCTTGCATAGGTGAATCTATGAATTTATTATTAAGGGTACTTTTGGTTTTCCCACAAACTCGTAATCCTTGCATTATATCGTTAGTGAAGGGAATCTCCGATGTAACTTTCATAGTCTACATTGGGTGAACCACTTAAATCTCATGTAATATAGTGCGATTGTTTTTTTTCTCTCTCTTTGATTTTTGCACTCATATGCTATCGATTTTGTATTAGGTATCTGCATTTTCCTAACAGTTCACTCTCTCCCCAGTACTGACACAAGCAACAAAGTTAAAATTTACCCTCTTTCCCTAAATTGTCTATGGTCAGTATAGCTCCTTGGATGTCGTCCAAACAAAGGAGCAGAGGTGGGATCTCCCTCCTGTGTACCACATCAACTAGAATGTACCTCTACTCATCCATCTAACCTGCTACAACATATAGTGCTCCTCAACCACCTTCAGGCTTCAACCCACTCGATTCCCCCATCGCTGCAATGCACAGGTGCCCAACTCCCTATCACCCCATGGCATAGTCCTGGCCTAAGGCCAAAATGCGGACACATCCATGATCCATCTTCTGATTTTTTCTAGAATTCAAACCAGCATCCCACAAACCTCAAGCTGTCCCCCTTGGACCTATCTACCAGCCCATGCGCCTGAAACAAGAGAACCACACACGCGGCCTTTTCCTTAAGTCCTGATTTCCCTTTGCAATCCTACATTTTTTCTCTGATGGCTCCTTGTCCCAACATGGGGGATTACCTATAACAAAATCAGACCCACATACAGGAAATAGGCCCATCGTATTGTAATTGTCGCCGGAATGTTATTACATACCTTTCACCTTGATACGTTAAAAGCATATTTCCAGTTATTTTGTTATTAATAGCTAAAAGGTAGTTTAGTCTTTAAGACTAATTAGGGTTTAAGTTACACACACACACACACACACACACACACACACACATATATATATATATATATATATATATATATATTTGTTAACTATATCTTTAGTTGTTAAATCTTTGGTTAATTTGCAATAATAGTATTTTTTCTTTTCTTTGTTATCATGGTATCAGAGCCATTATCAAAACCCTAGCCTCCTTCACTGCCAACGATCTCCTCCTTCGACAACGATTAGTTGAAAAATCTAGACCATCGCAGACAATCTCTTCTTCTTCTCCGGCGCATATCTCCACCTTCAAAAACCCCAAACGCTTCGCTAAACACCACAGACGACCTCCTTGTCTCAAGCGCCGTAGACGATCCCTTCTTCTCCAGCACCAATCTACTTATTCAAAAATCCTAGCCCATTGTAAACCCTTTGAAAAACCCTAGCTGCCGTCTCCTAAAGTGCTCGGAACCCTCGAAAAATCCTCGCCGCATCTCCTTTTGCAATGCCGACCATCGACAACGACCTTGTGTACATCGGCGACCAACATCGAGGTTGCTTGAACCTCTATCCTACATCATAGACCTTCGGCAACCTGGTCAAACATCTTAATCAGCATTGGCAACCTCGCCAGCCTTCCTCAACCAACACCGACAACCTCGCCAAAGCCGTTGACTCTATTCTTCACCAGTGTCTAGCTGTCTTGAAGCAATAGCTGCGTGGTTTGCATTTTTTTCTTGACATTTAGTTGGATTGGTCCTGTTTGGTTAAGATCTGTTTGCCTCATATCTTGTCCTCTAGTTCTGACATGTTGGATGATCCAATTGCAAGTTATTAGTATCAGGTTGCATGGAAATTATTAGCATTGGGCATGAGTTTATGGTTCGAGAATTTGACTACCATTTTTCACGAGTTTTGGCATGCGATTTTTATTTTTGCCTTTCAGTGGTGCTCTACTTTTATTAGTGCGGTCTCTGTTTAAGCAGTTTCAAATTATGCAAGTATTCTTTGGGCTCCAATTCCATGCGTATGCTATGACTACTTTCTCTTCAGATTTGCATAGTTCTTATCTTACTCATATTTTCCCCACTATTTGGATATTTGAGTCTGGTTCTTCCAACCATATGACACCTAATTTGTGTAGTCTTAGTCATTATATTTTTCCCTCTTCTCCAATCACACTATTTCTACTGGCATGGCGCTTCTATGCAAGTTGTTTCAATTCCTTCTTCATCCCATTCATTATCATCATTATCCATACTTGATGTCTTTTATGTGCCACAGTTGACTATCAATTTATTATCTATTAGTCAGCTTTCTGATTCTGGTTTTGATGTTTTGTTTTCTTTCTCTCGTTGTGTTGTTCAAGATCAAGTTGGGATTGGGCTTAAAACTGGTGATTTATATTTGTTGGGAAGTTTATCTCCCTTTGGATTCCTCCTTGCAGCTTTATCTTCTTTTTCTTTAGATCAACATACCTCTCCTTTTTACCTTTTGCATTCTAGGTTAGTTAGGTCATTTGTCTAGTGAACGTCTAAAACAGTTAGTTCAGACTAGCTGCTTGATTAAAGTGTCTGCTAGTGACATTTCTGAATGCAATAATTGTAAATTTGCAAAAATATCAGCACTACCCTTTCCTAAAAGCACTTCGCTTTCTATATCGCCTTTCTCCCTTGTTCATACTGATATGTTGGATCCTCCCATTGCAATAAAAGGCAAGTCAATGCATTATGTTTCCTTCATTGATGATTATAGTTAGTTTTTTCAAGGGTATTAGATGTCTTACAAATCTTATTTCTTCTGTATTTATCGCAAATTTCACTTCATGGTTCACACTCAATTTTCCACAACTATCAAGACCCTTAATTATGATTTGTATGGAGAGTATTTTCCAATAGAATCACTGACTTTTCAACTGCATCTGGCACTATTCATCAATCTTCACGTTCTAACACCTTCGCACAAAATGGTAGAGCAAAAAGAAAACATCGGAATATTCTTAACACAGCTCGCTCCCTTCTTCCCTCGCCTGCCCCTGCCACTTTGTGGGGGAGAAACAGTTCTTACTACATTGTATCTTCATAATCGCATGCTTACACATCTTCTTTCTGGAGTTTCTCCTTATGAAAAACTGATGGATCATACTCCCAATTACTCTTTATTATGTGTTTTTGGTTGTATTTGTTTTATCCTTCTTCCCAAAAGGAAGCAAAATAAGCTTAGTGCTCGTTCCGCTCTTTGTGTCTTCTTGGGATATGGTATTCAACAAAAAATTGGTGTTATGGTCCTATATCTAAACGCTTTTGTCTCTCGTTATGTTGTGCTTCTTGAGCGTCTGTCCTATTTTACTCTACTTTCCAAATATGCCTCTATTTCCAAAGAAGATTTAATTGTTATTGATCCTTTCTCGAATGATATGCCTTCCGACAAGTTTACTTGCACTCTTGACGTTTCTGAACTTCCTTCTCAATCTCATCCTTCCGTTGTTTTGTCTCTCCCTTTAGTCTATTCTCGTAGACTGCCACCTCCTTCTCAACACATATCAACTAGTTTCGACACAGTTCCTTCTATCTCTGTGAATCCTAATCCCCCTGAACAGCACTATCCTTTGCGTACTCATACACCATCGGTACGACTTGGTTTTTCTAATACCTTCTTTTGGTCTTCTTATTTTGCTTTTTTATCTGTTATTCATTCTTACTTTGAGACTCAGTTCTATAAAGAAACATGTACTGATCCAAACTGGATCAATGCCATGCAAGACAAATTAACTGCTTTTCAGAAGATTTGTACTTGGGATTTCGTTATTGGATGCAAGTCAGTTTACACAGTTAAAACTCATTCTAATGGTTTTCTGGAGCGTTACAAGCCCAGGTCAGTTGCTAAGCATTTTTCTTAGGAGTTTGGGATTGAATATGAAGAAATTTGTGCACCTGTGGCTAAAATGACTACAGTTCATATTTCTATTTGCCGCCATTCGTCAGTGGCCTCTTTTCTAACTGGATGTCAAGAATACATTCTGAATGGGCATCTTAACAAGGAAGTTTATATGCACCCTCCTTTGGGGCTCCCTCATCCTTCTAATACTGTTTGTCGCCTTCAGCATGCCCCCTATGATTTGAAACAGTCCCCTTGTACTTGGTATGAGAATTTTCAGTCTACTATTACTCATATTGGTTTGACTCTTAATCCTCATGATTTTGCATTTTTTCTCCACAATCTTACTAGGTTATTTTGTTATTAAATGTGGATAACAGGATCATCACTGGCTCTGATTTTATTGTTCTCTTTGAAGTGACACAACATCTGCTTCGTGAGTTTGAGATGAAACACTTAGGTCTTCTCTGTTGCTTTTTTGGTATAGAAGTTGCTTCTTCATCTAAAGGCTATCTCTTATGTAAGTCAAAGACTCAAAATATGCGAACGAGGTGATCCATTGTGCCTATATCACTAATGATAAGATTGCAGATACTCCCCTTGAGTCGCATGCCAAGTTATTTCCTTCTGATAGTGTTCTTCTTGAGAATCTCACTATTTACTGAGACTCGAGAGTTGGTTGGGTGTTTGGTGTATCTTACTATAACTCGTTCTGATATTGTATACGCCATACATGTGATCGGCCAATTTGTCTCTGCTTCTCCCTCCACTCATTGGACTGCTTTTCTTCGTATTTTGCATTATGCTGGTGGTACTAGCTTTCAAAGTATATTATTATCTTCTTCATCGTCTTTGACTCTTTGAGCTTATGCTGATGCTGATTGGGCTAATGACGTGTATGACCGCAAGTCTACAACTGGTTTTTGTGTTTTTCTCAGTGACTCTCATTTCCTAAAAGAGCAAGAAACAATGTCATTACTCGTTCAATTGATGAAGCTGAATATCATGCTATGGCTCATGCTACTACTAAAATTGTTTGGCTCATATGGTTACTCACTGATTTGGGTGTTTCCCTCTCTTCTACTTCTCTCTACTACGATAACAAGAGTACCATCCAGATCACTCACAACTCTGTCTTCCATGAGCTTGCGAAGCATATAGAAATTGACTATTATTTTGTTCGCCAGCATCTTCAGATTGGTACTATTGATCTACCTTTCGCCTCCTTGTCCTTGTAGTTGGCCGATTTATTTACCAAGACTCATACTTCAGCTCGTTTCCGGTTCTTGCTTGACAAACTCTCACTACTCACCAGGCTCACGTCATGAGTTTGAAGAGGGAATGTAAAACTGTATTTTCAGTTATTTTGTCCTTTTATTGTTAAATAAAGGATAGTTTAATCTTTAAGGCAAATTAGGGTTTAAGTTTTGTTTTATTTATATTTTGTAACTTTATCTTTAGTTATTAAGCCTTTTGTTAATTTGCAATAATAGTATTCTTTCTTCCATTTGTTATCAGATGCGTGCTTAGAGGAAGTGAGATATTGTCACCTTAGCTTCATGACACTAAAACAAAACCACCACAATCATCCAATCTTATGAAAAACATTATCATTCCACCATTGGACTAGCAAACTCATAATTAACGAACCTGTATCAAGTCGAGCTGAGTTATTAAACGAACTATTCGTGAGCCTAAGCAAGCCGAGTCAAAGTTATATGAATCGAGGTGATTTAATAAATGGCCTAATTTTGATTTAATGAATATCTCATTTATTAAATGAATCGAACTCAAACAAGCCTTAACCAAGTCGAGCACGAGCTGTTCATGAACAGCTCGATTCTTTTTACACCCCAACCGACAACCAAGTTTCAGTATGCTCTGACAATGATATGTATC
>JAUMHN010441269.1:0-11417 GCA_032360265.1 Heliamphora ciliata
TAAATTGTTTTTTTAATATATCATCATATTATTATGTATATTACTTGTTTAAAAAGTCTTGAGTTATAATAATTCTTGATTTGTACAATTTTTTCTTATTTTTGAGCTAAAAAGGCAAAAAGTGACTTTTTGGGCACATATCCCAAGATGGCTAGCCACTTAAGGGTATTTTTTGTTATTTTTATTGTTATTTTGTCTTTTGTTACTTAATTGTATCTAAATATCTGATTTTAGGGTATCAATGTGTCAAAATTTAGGCTTTTAAAACTTTTTGCTTCACTAGGGATAAAATAATTATTTTACTCTAATTATAAAAATTTTAATTTTTAACTTTATATTTTATGTTATTTACTTAATTTAGGATGTTAGGAATCTTTTCTGAGTATTAGGGTTTTACCTTTGAGCATTTGGTCTATTTAGAGTTTTCAAATCGAATTAGGATTTTCAGGTTGAGTTAGGGTTTCTGATCTTCTAGTAACCTAAGATCTTATTGGCTTATCGTTTCTAATAGTAGGGTTTAGGCTGGATCGCTTCATGGCTCGTTACAAATTGGTTCGTTACAACTAGGGTTCAAACCGGGTTGTTGTAGAGATCTAACTAGAACAACGTTGGTTTGATCATTTTGGCTTCCACATTGGAATTGTTGACTTTTGAAAGTTTTTTGATCCATTTTAGACCATTTTTCCACCATCTTGCTTTTTTCAATGCTAACACTGAAACACTACTAAAACATATTAATAAACACATAATTGAGACTTAGCGAAACATACTTTACAGGATTTAATCGGTACATTTACGTATCGATTACATTCTCCAACTTACACTTTGCTAGTCCTCGATCAAAGTAAAAATAAAAAACGATTAAACAAATTCAAATAAATCCATTTTCGTAGGATACACGATTGTAGTTAGCATGTGCAATAAGCTTTTAAACCACTAGGTTACCCCTAGTGGACGAGTTATAATCTCGTGAGGGTTTCTAGAGATGACACCCACAAACATTAACCATATGCAATTTAAAGATTTTTAGTTAAAATTGTGAATTTTATGCCACCGACAATCAATTTGTACAATTTTCTGATTGCTGCCATCTTTACAATCAACTTCCCACAGCCTGGACTCAGTGTGTGTGAAGACTGTAATGCCCCGACTTTGAAACAATAAATGCCCCATGATATAAAAATGTAATGAAACCCGAATTTAAGATTTTATCACGAAATCTAATTAAAAGATTGACCGAAACAAAACTTTGCTGCAAGTATAAACCAAAGCATATCTTTTTTCCTTTTAGAGACAAAGAAAAAGCGAGCTTTTTATTTGTAAATCAAGCCTAAAAAAATACCCATTTATGCTGTAAAGGATGCCCAAAAGATACTCAACAAACCTCATTTTTCTAAAACAAATATTTGAAGTGTGCCACCCAGCGAAGTCCGCTCGAGCAGTGTGCCACCCGAGAGTAAGCTGATCAAAATCTTAAAAAATTTTCTAAGTGTTGGAAAAACACTAAAATAATTACCCAAAAAAAACACTAAAATCTCTCATCCTATGAATATAATTTTCGTAATCCAAAACTGGAAGTTAAAATTATACAATTAACTTTGGAATCACATCTAACATCTCAAAAACTTGAAAACTAACATTTAAACCATAGAATCTCATAAGAGAGATAAAGGCATAAGCCCGAAGGAATAACCCAGCGATCTCGCATGCATACAAGCCATGAATACATGGCCATAGGGTCTTACAAAATGGGTTTCACCAACCCTCAACTTACACTTACCAACATCAGATTAAAAGTACAATACTATAATTCTAAAAAAAAAAAAAGAATTACAATGACACTATACAATTCTAATAATAATAATAAAAAAAGAAACCTAAGAATTCACCACGACCATTCTTCTCATTTGATTACATGCTTCCCTTTTTCACCTGAAATGTGATTAAACAACATGAGCCGATACTCGTAGGAAATATACTAAAGATGAACAAATGCATGGCATGCGAGGATGGTTACATACAATGCACCACATCGTTTCATCCAAAAATCAATCTCCATTTTCAATGAAATTTTATTTTTTGGATCAGGTTAAGTGGGGGTGGGGAGGTTGATACCCCAGGGGTCGAACCCTGGGGGGGGGTTTGGGTTTGTGAAGTGGGGCTCGGGGCAGCGCAGCCACACGCGCTAGCACCCACTTCATTTTCAATGAAATTTCGTTCACCTAATCGGGTTTTCTCCATATAAAACCATATATTTAACCTTCTTATCCTCTTATAATTTTCACATCTTTCAGGTGTTCACAAACCCAATACTCATACCAAACACGCGCACATATACACATATATCTTCTGACACTTTCAACCCTCACCCAACTCGAGGTATTACCCATTTCTCATTAATGCTTATCCTCACAATGATCATTTACCTCTTCGGGCTCACCATCCGAAGGGTAGGGTACTCATCGAAAACCACTTTGGGATCACCATCCGAAGAGAAGACATACAATATAACTCGCTTTGGGATCACCATCCGAAAGGAGGACACATATTATAACCCACTTCGGGATCACCATCTGAAGGGAAGAATATTTATTATAGATCACTTCGGGGTTACCATCCGAAGGGAGAGCACACATTATAAACTGCTTTGGGATCACCATCTAAAGGAAAAAATATTTATTATAGACCACTTCGGAATCACCATCCGAAGGCTAGAATTTCAACTATCACAATTCCTCAAATTCTGCACACGAGCCCAACCCAAATATGGTTCCTCTCTCCAAACCCACACACTTAGGATTAACATCATTAACAATTTCTTTTTTTGGTAATTATCATTAACAATTTCTCACTTTCACATATATTATACATTCGGCTTAAATTAGCTCAAAACCCCAATAATCATCTCATGGTTCTCATATTTCACAAGAATTGGCATGATTTTTTTTTTGGTAATTAATCTGTATCATAAAAGAAAACAAAGTACAAAATTACAAGGGGCAAACCCCAGGCCTTACAAGAATCCCAATCCACCATTTCACATTTTTTCATATTTTTACAACATTTATGAAATTTATACACAATAAGGTTAATACAACCCCAAATTTATCAAAATTTCAATGAATTTCGGTATTTGAGTCCACAAACCCCAAAAGTCCCAATTTTTAAGGTTTAAACCCAACTTTTTTTGAGTAATTAACTGTGACATAAATGAAAGAAAAAATACATGATACAAGGGGCACATCCCAGACCTTACAAACCCAAAACACAAGCAAACACAAAAACTAAACCCAAAGCAACATCAAAGAACCCGACTTTAAGACTAAGCCATAACCAAATAAAACAAACCTGGCAAGAGGACGATGCCCCGGTCATAACTTAACAAGGTAATGGGTAAGGAATCGACGCTTCCTATCATAACAAAAATAACAAACTACAAGCTTAAAAATAGAAAAGCACCAAGGGGAGGATCCAAAGGTAAACCGTCACTCCCAGATGGAGTAGCAAAACCACATATATACGAAAATAAAGAACCAGTTAAGATGGTCCCAAAACCGATGCCACTAGGTGGAGAATTCATCAAATGAGCAACCTACTAACAAGGAAAATCCTACCACTAGAGGAAAGCCAGATTATCCACAAAAAAGTAACCACATGAGGAGCAAAACCCTCACTTGCATCACAAACAAAAATCGGGTATAACTACATGAAGATAGCTGCAACCAAGAAAGCCCAAAAAATGGCACTACTGTACAGCTAGCTAAACGGAGACCCTATAGCGCCAGCAGCCCTCTATAAACAAAACCCACCAACACACACATCCGCACATGCACACAATCCCTTAACAAGCGGTAAGGGGAAGGCTAAAAAACAAGAATTACATAGAAACGGACAAAACCCGTAGGGAAGGCTTAATACACAACTAAATAAATGACCAAACAAAAAACCGAACCAAGCTACCCCACAAGAGGCACAAACCAACCGGTCTACAGCCGCAAGATAACAAACCACCTACCCACTCTGGGGAAAATCCAGAAACAGCCCCACAAAGGCAGCTAAGGCACAAAATATGAACAGAGCTAGCCCAAACATAAAGCATAAAAGAACCTATTTACACAAGATGGCTGGGCATAAAGAAGAAAGATACTATAAACACCCCTCATAGTTAAGGATCAAAATCCTGGAGCAAAGGCCAAAAACCTACAGAGGCAGCAACCAGAGGCCCAACCTTCCAAGTGAGGATAGGCCAAAACCAGAAATACATTAAGCTCCCAACCGAGGCTTCTTCCTTCTAGGGGCTGCTAGCACTCGAGACCTGAACATGTCAATCAAAGTAAGACAATGAATGCACAATATAGAACCCACACACCCATAGAGTGAGATACACCTAGCAATCTAAAAGAAACTCAGCACTCCAATGGAAGGGAACTAAGCTCACAAAATAACCAAACAAGTGTATATCTCAAGCTCAAAAAGAAAAAAGAATAGAACACTGCACAAAGGAACATAACAGTTCATAATGTTAGATAAATCTCTCAACACTCCCTCAAGTATAGTGTTTAAGGTGCATCACTCAATGGTTTAAACCCAATCCAAACCCTAACTTTCCATTTCACTAAATCAACAGTTTTCCAATGATACAAACATAACAGATTTAACACAAATCATCCATAAACTCATGATTCAACATGATTTACCTCAAACCCTAACTTAGGGTTCCAAAAATATAAATTTCTCATGTTTTAAAGTAAATCCAATTAATAGACAACTCATGTACATGTATTGATCAACAATAGTCATAGATCCTATATTTTTTAAGCTCGAGCAACTAGGATCCAACCCTAGCAAGCTTCAATCGACTAAATCTCCAACCCGATGACGAATGGGAAGCTTCCAACGTGCGTAGTCACTCTCTAATGGTTGCTCACTCGGGAAAGAGGCACGAGATGCACTCTAGAGGCGCAAAGAGGGCTGGAAGACACCACCACCAAACCCTAGGTCTCCATTTCATTCTAGAGAGAGAGTGGGATGAAAAGAATGAAGGTGAAGTGTTTAAACCCGCAATATAAAGTTTGCTCACCAATAGTCCGCTCAAGTGGACAGGAAGCGGATAGGGGTTCGCTCGAGTAGTCCCCACTTACTCGAACTCTCTACCATTAGTCTGCTCGCTCAGCGCTGTGAGGAGCCCCAAACCAAAGCTATATAAATGAATCAAATCATAAGCTAAATACCTCAAAACTTACCCAAACAGCCCTCAACAATAATCCTCATGCACTACCAAGCATACGGTCATCATCATCCATCATTGCCATGATTAAATTTCAATTCCTTCGCACAATAAACACTTTTCCACATACTGTCGAAGGTCTCAAAACGAGTTTTAATTGATCCTCAAAATAAAAAGGGACCGGGCCCCTACAACCTCCCCCTCTTAAGAAATTTTATCCTCGAAATTCAACACTAGAACTCGAGTCAATTGCCTCTTCGTCAACCACCCACCATCTTTCCAAGGATGACGTCTCACAACACAAACCTGTTTTCGAAGGATAAACATCTATACCGATCGCCTCTGTGAAAAAGATTTTACTAACACTAAGGTTATCCAAACGGTTTTAAACTGATATCTAACTCACACCACCAAGGCACCAAAACACCGGTCACACCGGATGCGATCAATATAAGTGATCAAACTTAGAGCACGAAGCTAGTCCACACTAGAACTGGTTTCAAACGCTTTTCACTTTTGTCTATAAGGACTATGATTCCAGTTTGAACTGCCAAAAACTAGCACATCCCCATACGAAAATGCACACTGCAGGCTACTATCGTAAGTCTAGACACTCGTCAACAAACTCTAACATTATTCACAAGGATTCACACGTATTGCACCCAAAATCTTGTTCACGCTTTAGCGACCACTAATGACTACAAATTCGAAGTTACATCATCACTCTACGTATGTCAGAAACGCTATCACTAAAGTTGAAGGGAAGCTCGTTCCTGAGTAGAGACAACAACCATCTGGTTTTAGATAAAGGAACCCACTCAACTCATCAAAAGCTTCAAAGAACACATTTTCTTCTTATATTTGCACACATCCCATCTACACCTTCACCCTCTACCAATCCTCAACTAGTTCCTCTACTCACACACTCTCATTTTATAGAAATACTAGGTATCACGTCATCGTCAAAAGCCAATATCCCACACCATTAAGTCACCACCCCGGTATTATGGTCATTAAGAGTAATTTGGTCACACGAGCTCACTGAGTTACTTGGGCCAAATACGCCATACAGACAGAACATTCCTACCACATCACACATTACGTTATCATACATATACGTAGCCCCACATTTTACAATCACCCTCTGATCCTCAATCGATCATCCGACCTCTAATCAATTGCAACTAATCCCATCCGGAATTAACCCACACTTAACACATACATTTATCCCTCGTATTCACAACATTACACACTTAGTCAATTATTACGCTCTTGGTAGTTATCAACCGCACCATTTGCCGATACATGTATACACACTCGCATCCTTCCATTTACATCCGTACCACACGTACAACAACTGTACAACCCTCTATTTAGATGGCAACGACATATGACCTAGAAACCCTCAACAACACCACTCAACCCATATAAGACCAATCGTAAATGAGCCACAAAACTCGATTCGCATACCACTACTCTTCCCTTATAATATTTGCACTCACATACTTAATCCTTTAACATACTCCTACTAAGCTGTCACGCGACATTCTCAAAACTAACGGGATCACCACCTCTCTTGATTTCTCATCAATCGAACCTAAGCATTCTTACGAGAGTATATAGACAAGGCCTTCCTATTCCAACTCAGACAAACATGTCAGCCTAACAGGGCCACACCAATGAAGGTTTTACAAATAACACATTCCTTGTGACTCACAACTAAAACGTTCTCCTAATAATCTCAAACTCGACTGCACATAACTTTTATTTTTACCATGAATGAGTAATCAAATACCAACTCTGAGAAAATTGAGCAACTCCAAAACTAATAACACAAACTGAGACTAATAAAGGACTACCATGGCCTCATACGATAAACAACACGGTCACAGAAACTTCCGCAAGAATCTTACTTGGACAAGAGCTAAAGATATCACCATTCCCGCACTAATCAGAATATGCATTACATAGCTATCAGATAACCCTCGACTTATCTATGCAGATGTAAATTCTACACCCCAACATTAACTCCTCAAAAAAAGGGCGGGAGTTCCAGGTTTACCAACTCGATATCCCATGGGGCACAACCCAAACACTTATACTCATAGGATAGAGCAAACAAATTTTCACCAAGATAATTACCCAAAAAAGAAATTTTCACCAAGATATCATGTGGAACTAGTTCTACACTCATGTGATCATGATGATCTAGATTCACAAGGCATAACAGAAAGGGCCACAACAAGGGTACAGTATCTATGGAGGCTTTAATCTTCTCAAAAAATTGCCAAATTAAGAATCAATCAAAGATCCCAGCATTCACATTCAACAAGGATAAAATAATACATATAAGATAACCACATCTATGCCGTAGATCCAGACACAAACCGTCACCATCCCCTCAAGGGACGTTAATCCCATCGATACACCATTCTAAAACAGCCGAGCCAACCACGCTCACAACATCTATCATTGACACCTCTAGTTTCGTGCATTTGACACTGACAAGGAAGACACCCAAAGTGACCACATCTTCTTGTAAAAGATCTGATACCTTTTACACCTTAGCTTCATCCAAGCACACATCCCTATACTCATCAAACATAGTTCCTGAACCTGATTTCCTAACCATAAGGACGACAACCAAAACCATAAGCCTCCACCCCTGTGAAATTCCCAAAGGACCCATAACCGTCGCACACTATAATTGCAACCAAAACCACACACATCCTAACACATCTGTGACTTCATGGCTAATCGAACGAGTACATCTCTAAGGTTATGCACCCATAACTCAACTGTCGAATCTTAATAAGGAACAAGGCTTTCAAACCTACAAGGCCTCACGAAGACTACCAACAATACCCCATAGGGCAAGAGATACCCCCAAAATCATTTATGTTCAACAATTTTGAAACACATTAGGTTAATGATTATTACGCTCCCATCCACTATGTTCCCGTTCATACTCCATTCTTAAGTACACGGCTCAAGACATAGCATGACTCATGACGTACATAATCCTCAACACTCCCAAATCCAAATACACAAGAATATTCACAGTGAGGTAATATCACCATCCCATACCCAATCATAATTTTTTGGGGTAATTAAATGTATTATAAAAGAAAAAGGTACATGAATACAAGGGGCATACCCCAAGCCTTACAAACCACCACCAATAAACAAAGCCAAAAGCAACCAAAAAATAGCCTTTATGCTTAGCCATAACCAAACAACAACAAACAAAACAACTTGGCCTTATACATTCAACAAAAGATTGGGCAAAAGAACGATGCCCCGACCATAACATGAGTAATGGGCGAGAAATCGGTGCCACCGAGTATAACAGAGCCAAACAAGAATTATCTCTATATTATGACAGCAAAAGAAGAGCCAATCTAGGCCACACCACAACCGACTATAAGGGGACCCAACAGGACACCAAAAAAAACCGCCCCACTGAAAGGGGGAAGCCAAGAAGCCTGCTAGCCAATTAATTACATAAAGAAAACAAGAGAGCAACGTAACCAGGCCTATACCAAAACCCAAAAACTGCAGCAGCCGCCTAGCTAAAACCGCAGCAACTAACCAGCCCCATTCCATATACATTTCAGCAAATTCCAAAAAATAGAAGACCTAAAAGCCAACCAACACTAACCCCTTCAATAGAAGTGAAATGTTTTGTGTGGGCGATTTAAGGTGCGACGGTGTGTGCGACTGGAAACCCGTCTTCTAGGGTTTCTCTCCCCACCCGATTCATGGCTAGATCATCAACGAATAATGCGACCCCACCTAGGGCTTCTTCTCCTAGTGTGGTGGGTACTCAAGGTACGATTTTAAAGGAGGGTTTCGAGCTGTCTTCACCTACGGGCCAACGGTCGCCGTCCAAGCTTAGTGAGATTTTCAAGGAAGCCAATAAGGGGCAATTCGTTCTCTCTAATGTAGAAGAAATGATAAAGGATGAAGTCTACAATGTACAACAGGGTCTGAAGCCGTTCACAACTGAAATGTATGAAGCCCTAAAGGCTTGTATGCGATGCTTGAAGGGGCTTAGTCCGGCGAAAGCTTCTCCTCCAATTTCTCGGGTAGGTGATGATTTATCTGAACAATTTGTGGAAGCCAATGTAGATATTAAAGAAGAGGAAGATATTGATCATCATGAATTGTTGTTATGAGCGGCACAAATCGATAAGGGTTTGGTGGAACAGAGTATTGATCGTGTTAAAGATGTTATTACCCATAAGGAGGGCCAAGTTCAGTTGGATGTGGTGGGGCCTATAATCGTTGGTGCATCGTCTATGGAGGTGGCTCACCGACCGTATGGAACGACCTCTAATAACCCTGGGGTTTCTTTTTAGGAACCAAACCTTGTGCGACCTATGCGAGGTAGGGGTGGTCGCTTAGGGCTTTACGACAGGGGCGGTGGAAGATTTGGAGGACGACGAGACCTCCGTGCCTCTCAGCGTTCATGGGCGTCTGTGGTTGTGGAAGGTAATAGCCACAAGGATTTTACTGAGTCTGGTGAAGCGACAGCACACAAGGTGTTCGATCATTTACCTCAACCAAAATTCGGGGAATCTCTTCTCACCAACCGCAGTTCTGGAGCTCCTTTGGAGTTTGTGGAGTCTGATCAACCTCATCCTGATGAGGTAATTATTGATAGTGCCTTTGTTGATGATAAATCTTGGGAGGATTTCCTTTTGGGATATTTCCTAGATTCGTCATTGGTGTTTGGCCTTGTTCGTACCACGGCTAGAACCTTATGGAACCAAGATGGGTTAGTGGATGTCTTGGGCAGCAACAAGGGTTTTTTTATCTTCAAATTTAAAAGTGTTGATGCTATGAACTCAGTCATGGACAGGGGTCCTTAGCATTTCTCGGGTAAGCTGCTTATCCTACAATGTTGGAAAGAACGTCTCAAGTTTACCAAGGAAGCGGTATCTAAAATCCCTGTCTGGGTTAAACTTCATGACTTGCCTCTTGAATTTTGGAATTTCCAGTGTTTAAGCCATATAACGAGTGTTTTAGGGGTTTCTATGTACTTGGATAAAGCTGCAGACTTCAAGCAAAGAATTTCGTATGCTCGGGTCTGTGTAGAAATTGATGCATCAAAGCCTTTATTACACTCTATTTCAGTCAAGTGTGAGGGAGAGACTGTTCTTGTTGGTGTGGAATACCTGGGTATCCCGACAATATGTGACCATTGCAAGGCGTTCGGGCATGACATCAAGCGCTGCAACTTTTATAAACCTGTTGAAACCACTGAGGAATGGACTAGGGCAAGTAAAGGAAAAGAGGTTGAGGTTGTGGAAAGCCCTCCTCAGGTTGTAAAACCTGTCATGAACATTCCCTCGTCCTCCAATCTTGCTCGGTGTGAGGCTCTACCAAGGCAAGTACAAGAGGCTCCAGTGGCTTCTAGACCTGCTTCTCCTAAGCTATCGGTGGAGATGTTTTCTACACAGTATAAGAAGTAGGGGGATCTTCAGGGTGAAGGAACTCTGTAAGCTACCAAAGGATGTGGTAGTGCAAGCAAATCAGTTTTGGAGATGGAAGCTGACAAACCTCCCTCCTCTGAGCAACCGGTTGATTCAGCTAGTGGGATTCATATAGTAGGTGATTTCCTCTTACTCACAGCAAATCGGCCTTGGAGACGGAACCAGTTTTGGCTGTGGGCTAAGGTACTGAAGCAGAGCCGCTTATTCTGTTGGATGATCTAGAGCAAGCTCCAGCCTCGTCCTCTCCAAAGGGTTTAGGACCAAGAAAGATGAGCAGCAGCAAGAAGAAAAAGAAAAGGTCACTTTCCTAACCCTCTTTTTATGTCTATTACGACTTGGAATATCTGGGGTTTGAACAGTGTTTTTAAACAGAATGAATTGAAATGTTTTGTTAGGTCTTCCCAGGTTAAGTTGTTAGCTTTAAATGAAACCAGGGTTAAAAAGGATAAAGCTGGTTTGATTTTTGAAAAAACTTTTCCTTCTTGGAGTTTTATAAATAACTATGATTTTAGTGCTTTGGGTCGCATATGGGTTTGTTGGGACCCTATTTTTGTTAATTTCCAAGCAACTGATTTTGGGGACCAATGGATTCATGGGAAGGCCAATTTTTTGGATTATAAAACCTCTTTTTGGGTTACTTTTGTTTATGGGCTTAACACTCACTTAGAGAGGGTTAGCCTCTGGTATAAGCT
>JAUMHN010441291.1:0-11415 GCA_032360265.1 Heliamphora ciliata
CTTAGAATTATAAAATAAATCACCCTTCGTTCTCTTGGAATACCCACAAAGAGACAAACTTTTGTCTTCGATTCTAACTTACCCGCGTTCCCTTTCAGCACATGTGCTGGACATCCCCAAATCCGAATATGTCTCTGACTAGGCTTATGCTCGGTCCACAATTCTGTTGGATTAGAACGTGCTGACTTAGAAGGTACCAAGTTCAGAATATAAGTCACTGTCTCTAATACGAGTCCTCAAAACAAATCGGGTAATCTTGAATAACTCATCATAGATCTTACCATCTCCATAAGAGTCTTATTCCTTCTTTCTACTACACTCTTTTGCTGTGGAGTGCCCTGTGTAGTCAAATGGGATATAATCTCTTTTGACGACTGTTAGGATTGTATACTAAAAATCATAGATTTTATTTTAGTTTAAGAATTTAATTTAATTTTAATAAAATTAATTTTTTATTTTATGAGAATCTTAATGAGTAATGTATGCAATATCATTTATTTAATGCTATGCATGGTTGTTCTTTATTCTGGACAGTATTTAATCTGATGTGTAGAGTACGGCTTGCACACAGAAGACTAGAATATAGGTTCTTATAGAATATAAGTTTTTGTTCACAGTTTAGATGAAATTGGACAAACTATCGACACGACTGTAACACATAATTTTAGTAGGCCTATCTTGGTTACGATAAACAGATAATAGCGTCGTCTATTGTTTCGAGTCGCTGTGGTAGTACACTTGTGTGTATTGAACAGGATCACATTGGAATAATTAATTTTATACTGACTATATAAATTAATTCACACCCCAAGTTTATTATGAGAATACTTATACTCTTAATCTTGAAATAATTATTATTTACATATATTTAATACTTGTTGTTTTGATTCATTAAAGAGTGCGATCTCATATGGGTCTATAGTTCCAGTGAGTTGAATAGCGATATTAATTATATGGTAAATATTAATTGTTGACGGAATTCACGTCTCGATTGTTCAGGATTGACAATACCCCCTTAAGAAAACTTATAAGTTTTGACCGGGCTAAACCTTGTAGGTGAATTTAATTATCCGGCGGTCAGATAAGTTAAGCAGAAGAGCTTAGAGAAATGCAAGATACCGAATAATTAAATTGTCAGTAATTAAATTTAATTGACAGGTATCGAGAATCTTAACGTGGAGAGACGAGTTAAGCATTTAACAATAGGAGCTCAATACAAATTGGTCTTGAGATTATGGCTAAGAGTGCAGCTACAATTCTTTAGTGGTGTGAACTGTAATTTAGTATTTTATAAAAATTACAGAAATCGCTGCAAGATTTTCATAATTACAGAAATCGTTGAGATATTTTCATATTTGCGAAAATCGCTGGAGAGGTATCTAGGTTACACTAGAAGTTTAAGTCATAATTACTCCACAAGTCCTTGCTGTAGCTCTATAAATATGCGGGTAGGCTCAACTAAATTCATAAATTGTCTTCCAAGACTAATGTTGTCCAGGTTCTACCGGTACCAGTTCTCGAAGGATCGTAACCCACACTACGTTCAAGAATCGCATCGGGAATATAGTAGAAGGTCTAACCGGAGATTCAACTTGGAAAATCAAGGCTCGTAGTTAGTGAATCGACCAAAAGGTATTCATCTGAATTAACTGTGGTGGCACGGGCTTTATTTTTTATCGTTCGACATCAAAAAGTTTTTTATCTAGAGCCTATTTCGGCAAATGTCTATCCAATTTTTATTTTTTTAAAAATCGTTTACAAATTAATGATCTTTGTAGTTTACCTCCAACAATTGGTATAAGAGACGTTTGATTTTGTTTACGGTTAATTGAGGGGTTGAGTAGATTTAGAACTATGCTAACTTTATTTTGCAGGTGTTCTAATTCTGATTTTATGATTATTTTTTTATTCATGTTTGATTGAATGGTTGAATGATGATTATAATTATTTTTTTAATCACGAGAGTTGATCCTGATAGTTTAAACTTTCTAGTTCGAATATGTGTATACGGGATATAGGTTTTTGATGTAAAAACTTTTATTTATTTTTAAGTATTATTTATAATTTTTAAGAATATGTTTGAATGTCTAAGAACATGAAGAACATGCAGTGGCATAACTGCGGCACCAGCAGTGGTTTTGGATTTTTCGGGCCACGAATCGCGGAGGTTTTTGCACGGTTTTAAAATAATTTTTTTCGTCAACTTTTCTGTAGATTTTATACATAAAAACAGTAGGAAAAAGGGTTTAAAAAATTAGCAAAAATTGGCTGGAAAAACAGCCACTGGCGGCGACACTTGCGGCGGCAACCAGGGTTGTTTTCAATGGTTTTTTAACAGATTTTGAGCAGATTTTTAGGTATAAAATAGCAGCAAAATAGGCCTTAAAAATAGTTTAAAATAGTGGCAAAAACAGCCACAAAGAGTGGCTAAAACAACCAACAGCAGCGGCGGCCATGGGCGGCGACTGCGGCGGCCCTTCGGGGCTATTTTTGATGCTTTTTGGTATTGTTTTTGGGGTGTTCTTTAGGGCTTCAGTGTCTGTATATTTTTCCTAAAAACAACAAGAAACTGGAGCTGAAACAATCACAGAACAAGGCTCAAACGAGCAGCGACAATAGGCAGTGGCGGCGGCACAACCGCTTTGGGGCCTTTCGATGGCTGTTTTTGATAGTGTTTTTAATATGATTTTTTGACAGAAAATTAGCATATTTCATAAGCAATTTTTTAGAAAAAATAAAAACGAAAACAGAGTTCGGGAGTAGCGACAAAAGCAATACGTATCGCAAAATCCTATAACAATACGTATCATGATATTGTTATATCTTATAACAATTCATATCGCAGAATCCTGGTAGGATTCAGATGCCGATAAGCAGCTGTTTCAATGGATTAAAACACTTAGCGCCTATCTAATTGCAGGAAGCTGAAACTTGCCAGAGTTTCTTTTTTATCATAAAATTGGGATATATACATATCTTACATTTATATTCTTTTAAACTGCGTGGATGATGTATATATGTTTTATATATTCCTGTTAATTTAATTAATTTAAAAAAGTCGATTTTAATTAAAATTTTGTAAAGGAAAATAAACTTAAGTTTTTTTCAATTAAAAGAAAATTTTTTAGATATTTTATTTTTTTATAAAATAACACGTTTAAAATAATTTTTTTTTATTAAATCGAATATTTTGAAAAAACGTAAAAATTAATTCTAAATTTTGAATTAATTAAATAAAAAAATATTTAATATTAATAAATTATTATTTTCAAAAAATATGTAATGTAAAAATAAAATAATTGAATATCTTTAATCACTACCTTATCTGAAAAGTTAAAAGAAAAACTGTACATTCATCGGATATTTTATTTGTTATACTTTAAAATACGAAAAGATAGTTTGGCAAATCGAAATCTTTGGAATCGTGTACACGAAAAGATATTTTGAACTCTTTCGTAAAAATAAAATAATTGAATATCTTTCAGATCGTATGATTTTTTAAATTAATAAATTTATTTTAATTAAATAGATTTTTATAACCCTAAAAAATATTTTAAAAATCTAAATGGGAGAAGAAATTTATTCACTGATAAATTTCGCATTTTTCATCACCAGTTTGTAGGCGATGTAATTAATTTTGCATATTAACAGTAAGGCCTTCCTCCCCATCGAACCTCCTTTAGGGATAATTTTGAATAATTATTAGTGTGGATCACTTCTCCATCTGAAGAGTTCATTGCGAAGCGATTAATTTAGAATTAGGTGGTGGTTAACACTTAATTGTATATAATTGTATCATCTCCATCTGAGTCACTGCTCTACTGGACCGAAGCTATGTCAGCAATTAATTTTATTTGGTAGGGTCAGTAACCTAGATAGTAAAATTAATAGGAATTGGTCTGTCTGGACAAACGATGGATAGTAGACGTCCTCTCTTCATGGCATGCTATTCACAGGGTACCAGGCTGCTAGTGAATTTTTTTAAATGGTAGAGGGAATAAAAAAAACAAACTAACGGAACCAAACTATGTAGACTAAAAAAAGAATTTAGATATTGTCTTAACTGCTGAGGATTTTAAATTTGTATTAACTGAGATTTGTCCACTAGTACCTAATGAGGGGGCAACCGAACAGAAAATTCAGGACCATCAAAAGTAGCAGAAAGCTGATCAGATGGCTCGCTGTTACATTTTGGCTTTCATGTCAAATGTTTTGTAGTATCAGCATCAGTCTATACCCAGTGCTTATGACATGATTATGAACCTCAAAGAAATATTTGGAGATCAAATTCGTGATGCTAGGTAAGTGGCCATGAAGTCTCTTATGAATACAAGCATGCTGAAGGCACCCCAGTAAGGAATTATGTTCTTAAGATGATCAGTTTTCTGAATGAACTGGAGATCCTAGGATCTGAAATTGACCGGGAAACCCAGGTCGATATCATACTCCAGTCACGGCCTGATAGCTTTAAGCAATTCTGCCTGAATTATATCATGAATAAGCTCATCTTTTCATTGGCAGAACTTCTTAAAGAACTTCAAGCAGCCGAGGGTGGTCTTAGGAAGTTAGGTTCTATGTATGTGGCTGAAAAAGGTTCAGTATTTAAGTCGGCAGGCAAGAAGAAGAAAAATATTCAGAAACAGGAAGACACAGGTCTAAAAGCAGTTAAGGGACCAAAAACTAGTGTGAAGAAGCCGAGAGGCAAGTGCTATCACTGTAACCAATTTGGGCATTAGAAAAAGCAATGTCTAATTTTATTCAGTAAGCAGAACAAACCAGGTAATTTCTATTCACAAGTGGTTGAAACATGTTTAGTAGTGCTATCTACCGGTACCTGGTGTGTAGATATGGGAGCCACTAATCATGCCTATAATTCTTTGTATGGATTTTAAGAAATCAAGCAACTAAGTGATGGAGAAATGTACCTACATATGGGCAATAATATAAGGGTGGCTATAGTTGCAGTAAGAGATGTCACTCTCAGCTTTAGTAGGGATATAATTTTAATTTTAAAATATTGTCTTTATGTACCTTCATTTAGAAGAAATTTAATTTCGATTTCTAATTTAATAAAGGGAAAATATTTTGTTCATTTTAATGACTCTGTGGTTATTAAGAAAAATAAACGTTTTATTTGTTATGATACATTGGTAGATGATTTGTATATTATATCTTCTATCTCTTCTACACTATAACTAATTGAATTGAATAACACATCTAATTTACCATATAAAAGAAAATTTTCTTCTTTAATAAATTAAACATTTCTTTGGCACTTACGCTTGGGTCATATTAATCTAAAAAGGATAAATAGACTGGTAAAAGATGGAACTTTGAGTTTATTGGAAGTGGAGGCACTTCTAGTCTGTGAATCCTGCTTAGAGGGTAAGATGACTAAGAGGTCCTTTTTGCCCAAAGGCTATAGAGCTAAAAAATTGTTAGAGCTGGTTCACTCTGATGTATATAGCCCTATGACAATCCAGGCTAGAGGTGACTTTGAGTACTTCGTCAATTTCATTGATGACTACTCAAGGTATAGATACAATTATCTGATGCACTATAAGTCTAAATGCTTTGAAAAATTTAAAGAATTCAAGGTGGAGGCAGAGAAGCGTCTGGGTAAAAGTATCAAATCATTACTATCCGATCGTGCTGAGGAGTACCTCTTTAGAGAGTTTTGGGACTACTTATCATCGAAAGGGATTATATCCCAGTTGACTGCATCGGGCACTTCGCAGCAGAATGGTATAGCAAAAAGAAGAAATAAGACTCTTATGAAGAGGTAAGGTCTATGATGAGTTAGTTAGGATTACTCGATTCATTTTGAGGACTTGCATTAGAGACAGCGACTTATATATTCTGAACTTAGTACCTTCTAAGTCAGTACCTTCTACTCCCACTGAATTGTGGACCGAGCGTAAGCCTAGTTTGAGACATATCCAGATTTAGGGGTGTCCAGCACATATGCTGAAAGAGAATGCGGATAAATTAGAATCGAGGATAGAAGGTCATTGTTAATACTAATGCTCGATTATTGAAAGAGAATTATATTATGGACCACATGTCGAATAGTAAAATTGTTCTTGAAGAAATGAGAGAAAATACCAGTAGAATAGAAGAGGAACCACAAGTCACTGGTATCCCATTACCTCGTCGTAGTGAGAGGATTATCGGGACAAGTACAGATCTTGAACAGGGTGCTACCATTAACATGCCAGACGAGCATGTGGGTAATGTTGCATAGGGTTCAGATTCTGCACACCGTGTTACTGTTAGTACACAGACACAGGTAGTACCTTGTCGTAATCAAGCTTTTGCGAGATCGAAAACTAAAGATGTTGAGCTTATTACAAGCAAAGTATATCAATGATATCCTTACTCGTTTTAGCATGCAGGATTTCTCCCTTTTAGACATGGAATTACTCTATCCAAGGATCAGTATCCTAAGACACCTGATGAGATAGAGAAGATGAAGGTAGATCCTTATGCTTCGGCAATAGGAAGCCAAATGTATGTCATGCTTTGCACTATACCCAACATCTTCTTTGTCATTACCATGGTTAGCAGATATCAGTCTAGCCCAGGGCAGGAGCATTAGACTTCCGTAAAGAATATAATCAAGTTCCTGAAAAGGACTAAGGATTATATGTTGATTTACCAGGAAGACAGTCTAGTACCTTTAGGGTACATAGACTCAGATTTTCAGTCAGACAAAGATTCTTGTAAGTCTACCTAAGGATATGGGTTTACCTTAAGTGGTAGAGCTATTAGTTGGAGGAGTATCAAGCAGTCCTGCATTGCTGATTCCACAGTAGAGGCCGAGTACGTGGCAGCTTCTGAAGCAACCAAGGAGGCCGTTTGGCTCAGGAACTTCCTGTTGGATCTAGATGTGGTGCCTTCAGTTCAGTCGGCTATTACACTTTATTGTGATAATAGCAGAGTGGTTGCAAACTCAAAGGAGCTAAGAGTCCACAAGAAAGGAAAGCACATTGAGTATAAATATCACCTGATACAAGAAAATTATACAGATGAGTGATGTTGCTATGACCAAGATTGTATCAAGAGATAACCTTGCAGATCATTTTACAAAGCGCTTACCGGTTAAGGCTTTCGAAGTCATGTAGAGGGAATGAGAGCCAGATGTATGGCAGCATGATTTTGAGTATAAGTGGGAGATTGTTAGAGTTGTATACTAAAAATCATAGATTTTATTTTGATTTTAGTATTTAATTTTATTTGAATAGAATTAATTTTTTATTTTACGAGAATCATAATGAGCAATGTATGTAATATCATTTCTTTAATGCTATATATAGTTGTCCTTTATTCTATACAATATTTAATCTGGTGTGTATAGTATGGTTTGCACACAAAAGACCAGATTATAGGTTCTTGCAGAATATAAGTTATTGTTCATAGTTTAGATAGAATTGGACAAACCATCGGTACGACTATAGCACAGAGTTTTAGTAGGTCTGTCTTGGTTATGAGGAACAGATAATAGCGTCGTCTATTGTTCCGACATGCTGTGCTAATACACGTGTGTGTATTAAACATAACTACATTAGGATAATTAATTTTGTACTGACTATATAAATTAATTCACACCCCAAGATTATTATGAGAGTGCTTATGCTCTTAATCATGAAATAATTATTATTTGTGTATATTAAATACTCATTGTTTTGATTCATTAGAGCGTGCAATCTTAAATAGGTCATAGTCCCGGTGAGTTACATAGCGATATTAATTATATGGTGAATATTAATTTTTGACGAAATTCACGTCTCGATTATTTGGGATTGATGATACCCCTTTAAAAAAACTTATTAGTTTTGATCAGGCCAAACCCTGTAGGAGGATTTACTTATTTGGCGGTCAGATAAGTTAAGTCGAAAGGCTTAAGAAATTTTAAAATGCCGATTAAATTAAATTGTCAGTAATTAAATTTAATTGACGGGTATCGAGAATCTTAACATGGGGAGACAAGTTAAGCATTTAATAACAGGAGCTCAATGTAAATTGGTCTTGAGATTATGGCTAAGAGTGCAGTTACAGTTATTTAGTGGTGTGAACTGTAATTTAGTATTTTATGAAAGTTACAGAAACTGCTACAAGATTTTTATAATTACAGAAATCGCTAAGAGGTTGCATATTTACAAAAACTGCTGGATAGGTATCTGAGTTATACTAGAAGTCTAAATCGTAATTACTCCACAGGTCCCTGCTGTAACCTTACAAATATGCGAGTAGATTGAACTAAATTCATAAGTTGTCTTCTAAGATTAAGGTTGTCCAGGTTCTACCGGTACCAATTCTCGAAGCATCCTAACCCACACTACATTTGGGAATCACATCGGGAAGACAGTGAAAGGTTTGACCAGAGCTTTAACTCAAGAAATCAAAGCTCGTAGTTGGAGAATCGACCAAAAGGTATTTATCTGAATTAACTGTGATGACATGGATTTTATTTTCAATCGTTCGGCATCAAAAAGTTTTTATCTAGAGTCTATTTCAGTAATAGCCTGCCTAGTTTTTATTTTTCAAAAAATATTTTACAAATCAATGATCTTGGGAGTTTGCCTCGAACAATGACAAATAGTCCCTAAACTCTCAAATGAGGTACTTCCCATCACGATCGGATCGTAGTGATTTAATACTTTTACCCAGACGTTTCTCCATTTTCGCCTTGAATTTTTTAAATTTCTCAAAGCATTCAAACTTACAGTGCATCAGGTAAATGTATTCATACCTTGAGTAGTCATCAATGAAACTGACGAAGTACTCAAAGCCACCTCTAGGCTGGATTGTTATAGAACCACACACATCAGAGTGAACCAGTTCCAACGGTTCTTTAGCTCTATGGCTTATGGCCGAAAATGGAATCTTAGTTATCTTACCCTCTAAGCAAGACTCATAGACTGAAAATGCCTCCACTTTCAATGAACCTAAAAATCCATCTTCTACTAGTCAACTTTTCCTTTTTAGATTAATATGAACTAAGCGTAAGTGCCAAAGAAACGTTTGGTTCGTTAAAGAAGGAAACTTTCTCTTATATAGTAAATTAGATGTGTTATTCAATTCAGTTAGTTGTAGTGTAGGAGATATAAGAGATATAACATACAGATCATCTACCAATGTACTAGAACAAACAAAACGTTTATTTTTCTTAATAACCACAGAGTCATTAAAATTAAAAGAATATTTATCCTTTAATAAATTAAAAACTAAAATTAAATTTCTTTTAATTGAAAGTTCATAAAGGCAATCATTCAAAATTAAAATTCTATCTCTACTAAAACTAAGAATGATATGTCCTACTGCAACTGCTGCCACCCTAGTATTATTACCCATATGAAGGTAAATTTTTTCATCACTAAGCTACCTGATTTTTTAAAATCCCTGCAAAGAATTACAAATATGATTAGTAGCTCGCATATCTACACACCATGTACCGGTAGATAACACCGCTAAACATGTTTCAACCATTAGTGAACAAAAATTACCTGATTTGTTCTGCTTACTGAGAAAAATCGGACACTGCTTTTTCCAATGCCCAAACTGGTTATAGTGATAGTACTTACCTCTCGGCTTCTTTACACCAGCTTTTAGTCCGTTAACTTCTTTTGGACCTGTGCCTCCTTATTTTTGAACCTTTTTCTATTTCTTGCCTTTCAACTTAGATGAAGAACATTTTTTAACCACATGCACAAACCTAGCTTCTTAAGAACATCCTCGTCTACTTGAAGTTCTTTAAGAAATTCTGCCAATGAAAAGCTGGGCTTATTCATGGTATAATTCAGGCAGAACTGCTTAAAGCTATCAACCAATGACTAGAGTATGATATCAAGTTGGGTTTTCTCGTTAATTTCAGCTCCTAAGATCTTTAGTTTATTCAGAAGACTGATCATCTTCAGAATATGATCTCTAATTGGGGTGCCTTCAGCCATGCTTGTATTCATAAGAGACTTTATGGCCACCAGCCTAGCAACACGATTTTGATCCTCAAGCATTTCTTAGAGATTTATAATCATGTCATAGGCACTAGGCATAGACTGATGCTAATTCTGTAAAATATTTGACATAGAAGCTAAAATGTAACAGCGAGCCATTTGATCATCTTTTTACCACTTTTAATGGGCCCAGGTTTCCTGTTCGGTCTCCCCTCATCGGGTACTAATGGACAAATCTCTATTAATATAAATTTATAGTCCTCAACAGTTATGACAATGTCCAAATTCTTTTTCCAGTCTACATAGTTTTGTCCCGTTAGTTTGTTTTCTTTTAGTATTGAAACGAGTGGATTGAAAGCCATTTTAATCTTGAGAATCACATAATTAAAAATAACTGCTAATTATGATGAACAAAATATTGAATTTATTTTAATTTGGTTCCCTCTACCATTTAAAATAAATTACCAGTAGTCTAGTACCTTGTGAATAGCATGCCTCGATAAGAAGACGTCTACTATCCATTGTTTGTCCAGACAGGCTAATTCCTATTAATTTTTTACTTTCTCGGCAACTGAACATGCCAAGTAAAATTAAATAGCTGACATAGTTTTGATCCAATAAATAATAGCAGTGACACAGATGGAGAGGATACTATTGCTAAAGGCAAATTGCCAAGATCATTGATTTGAAAACGAAATTTTGAAAAAATTAAATTGGACGGGCAATCGCCGAAACAAGATCCAAATAAATTTTTTGATGTCGAATGATCAAAAATAAAACTCGTGCCACCACAGTTAATTCAGATGAATACCTTTTGGTTAATTCTTCAATTGCAAACTTTGATTTTTTGAGTTAAAGCTCCGGTTAGACATTCTACTGTATTCCCGATGCAATTTTTGAACATAATGTGGGTTACGATCCTTCGAGAACTCAAACCGACAGAACCTGGGCAACCTTAGTCTTGAAAGACAACTTATAATTTTGGTTTAGCCTTGTGAGACCCTGACCCGTTTTCTTTTTCGGCGTTTTTCGACTCGCGTTTGGTGTTTTTATTGCTGCATGTTTTTACGAGTTTAGATACATGATCTGGGTTAGATATGTATGCGGGGCAAGTTCCCGGGGTCATGGGATGTTACGGCCCGAATTTTGAAAATTTCAAAAAAATATATATTTTGGAGGCCTATAAATATCTGGAGTTAGATATTTTCAAAAAGATGTTTTTCAAAACTTAACTCCTAAGTTTTCTCCTTTTTCTCTCTGCCTTCTCTCTATGTTCTCGAGGGCCCGGGGCTCGATTTTTGACGATCAGACTGCAGATTCTTAGTATCGGCATCGAGGGCTACGCAACCATCCGGTCAGATTTTGATTTCGACAAAGCTCGATTTTGCACGTAGTTCGAGGCGTTGAGTTTTTAACTCACCGAGGTAGGATCCTAGACTCTCATGTCTTATAAGGGTGCTAC
>JAUMHN010441302.1:0-11415 GCA_032360265.1 Heliamphora ciliata
TTAATATTTGTTTTAAAATTTCATTTTTTTTCTCTTTCTTATAGCTTTATTAAACCCAAAAAAAAAATATAAAAAGTCTTTTAGTCTAATGCTCATTCTTTAGTTGTAATTTTCTTCCCTTTTTATTTTCTTTTTCTTTGTTTCCTTTTATTTCTGTTTCTTTAAAAATGTAAATAGTTAAATTTTCTTCTCTAAGCATTATCATTTTTAGCATAATCCTTCTTTTTGTGAACTTTTTCTTTAAATCCTTAAACTCTATTTTGCCATAAAACCTTTATTTTAAATTTCTTCATTTGAACTTTCTTTAAGATTTTATACATTTTTCTTTGCTTAGTATTTCTTTTATTAAAAATTCATCATGTTAAATGCTAACATAGTTTATTTTGATAACGTACATATTTTAACTTCTTTACTTGAAAGCATGAATAGTTTAGTTTATCTTTTGTAATAAATCTTGCTTAGGTAATTTTAGCCTATTTTTACTCTTACATTTGAGCTATGCTAGTTTAGATCATTTTAATAAAATCGCATGTGGGAGTGTTTCATGTATCCTTTAGTTAGAAATTGTATTAGGATTTTTATTTTGGTATTTACTTAATTTGGAGTGCAATGTACATATGTTATGTATTTTTCATATTTTATTTTAAATGTTCCTTCTTTGCCTCCACTTTCTTTATCTGCATGCATTTGAGAAATTTTTATCAAAGAACCAATGATGATTAGTAGAGGTCAACCTTATGGTTGGGCGAACGAGGTGCCTAACACCTTTTTCAATTCGTACCTTAGCCCCCGAACCCTTTTTCTTTGGTTAACGTTTTAAAAGATCAGTAGCCATTTTTTTTTTTTATAGTTTTTTTTAAAAACTAAGTGGCGACTCTATTTTCAATAAAAATAGGATTTTCAAGAAGGGCCTAAGAAGGGACGGAAGATCAATTATACCGGAATGCGCAATGGGAACTTCGTCAATGAAGGGGAAGATTTTTCGTACTACAGCTTCCCCGGGCCATGGATCAATAAAGAGACTAATCAAAAGCTGCCATGGTTGGAGATCTTTTTCAGCCATCAGTTGTCTAACACGGAAGACGAAGAAACAATGGAAAGAGAAAAGGAAGAAAAGAAGGACCAGGAAGAAGATTGGGCCGACAAGTTTGATGGTACCGACATGAGAGTGTTGTTCAATGAAAAGATGGCACACCTGCAAGTAACCGACTCGGACTGCTTCATGATGGGATTCAGCGCACCAGCCGATTGCACCAAACTCATTGTTGATGTAACTGTAAAAGAAGTAAAGAATTGGACCATCGAGTCATCTGATGTACATATTGTCTGTTCTGGGTCCAAGTCTGAGTCTGAGTCTGAGTCTGTGATTGAGGGCACGTCTATTTGTGCACCTCCCCCTGTCTATGCTTTCGAGTTTGTAATTCCTTCTTTCAATGAAATGAACGAGATTTTCGGTTACTCTGCTTTGTCTAATTTATTTCCTACGATTTCTGACGATTTTGAATTCGACGGAGATATTTCCGAAGAAATAAAACTTTTAATAAAAAGAGAAAAAAAATGCATGTCCAACCAATAATTGAAGAAACTTTGTCAACAAATCTGGGTAATGAAATTAACCCACAAAAAGTGCAAATTGGTTCTTCTTTATCCTCAGTTGAACAAAAGCAATTAATAACTTTATTAAAAGAATTTAAAGATGTGTTTGCATGGTCTTATGAGGATATACCCTGGAATTGATCCTGATATTGTCCAACACCATATCCCTCTATACCCCGATGCTAAACCGATCAAATAAAAATTAAGACGGATCTGCCCAGAATGGGCTCTGAAGATCAAAGAAGAAGTTACCAAACAAATCAATGCCGGATTCATGATGATAACAGAGTATCCAAAAAAGGTAGCCAACATCGTGCCAATTTTAAAGAAGGACGGCCGTATCCGAATCTGCGTGGATTTTTAGAATCTCAACAAGGCTAGCCCAAAAGATGATTTTTTGTTGCCACACATTGACGCCTTGGTAGATAGTACAGCAGGGCATGCCCTATTGTCATTCATGGATGGCTTCTTTGGGTACAACTAGATTTTGATGGATCCCGAAGGAAGAAAAAAGACGACATTCACCACACCTTGGGGCACCTATTATTATCGTGTGATGCCATTTGGCTTGAAAAATACAAGGGCAACCTATCAAAGGGCTTCCACTATCTTATTGCATAACATGATACATAAGGAGGCCGAAGTGTACGTGGACGACATGATAGTCAAGTCTAAGGATCGGGATGGTCACATTGTAGCACTACAAAAATTCTTCGAGAGGATTTGAAAATACAAGATGCGACTCAACCCACAGAAATGCGCCTTCTGTGTTACTGCCAAAAAGATACTTGAATTTAAGATCACTCAACAGGGTATCGAAGTAGATCCCTCAAAGATCAAGGCAATCTTAGAGATGCCTCCTCCAAGAACTGAACGAGAAGTCAGAGGATTTTTGGGTAAAATACAGTTTATCAGTTGATTCATTGCAAAACTAACAACTACCTGTGAGCCTCTCTTCCGTCTGCTGAAGAAAGGAGTCAAGTTCGAATGGGATCAAAAATGCCAAGGCGCCTTTGATGCCGTACGACAGTATCTGCAAAATTCACCTGTTCTAGCTCCTCCCGAGCCTGACAGACCACTGATCCTCTATTTATCAGTGATTGATTAAGTTATGGGATGTATGATGGCACAGGAAGGTGAAACTAGAATTGAAAAAGTTGTCTACTACTTAAGCAAGAAGATGACAGGGACAGAAATGCGGTACACACCATTGGAGAAGACATGTTGGGCCTTGGTTTGGGCTTCCCGAAAACTGAGGCACTACATGTTATTTTTCAAAGTGAATATCATCACCCGGATGGTCCCGTTAAAGTATCTATTTGAAAAGCCAGGGCTTACAGGAAGGTTGGCTCAATGGTTGCTGCTGTTATCAGAATTTGATCTTCAGTATATCACCCGAAAGTCAGTCAAGGGCATAGCAGTGGCAGAATTCTTAGCCGATAAACCAGTAAAAGAAGGTGAAGACACAGAGTTTCAGGTTCCTGATGAACAGTTGATGAAAGTCGAGGATGACAGCAGGACTCTATATTTTGATGGCACGTCCAACCAATACGGCTATGGAATAGGAATCCTTCTTGTCACTCCTGACGAATCACATGTTCCGTTGTCTCTTAAGTTCAATTTTGAAGACACCAACAATCTGGTTGAATATGAAGCATGTTTGGCAGGATTTGAGGCATCCCTGGAACTAGGGGCAAGAAAGCTAGAAGTCATCGGAGATTCAGCACTGATAGTTTCGCAAGCGAGAGGAGAATGGAAAGTCAGGGACTTAACCTTGATTCTCTATCATCAAGAGCTAGAGAAACTAATACCGTGTTTTGAATCAGTAATCTTCACCCATGTGCCAAGACTGCAGAACAAGTTCGTCGACGCACTAGCCACCCTAGCATCCATGATTGACATACCATCAGGAGTCTAAATGAGGCCTTTGATAATTGAACATAAGAGAAAGTCGGCATACGAAATGACGACCGCTATTAAGGAAAGCACCGACGGTCTTCCATGGTACTTCGATATTTAGAATTTCGTAGAAAAAGGAGAATACCCTAAGTTTGCCAGCAAAAAGAACAAAAGGGCAATACAACGACTAGCTGCACAATTTGTCATTTGCGGCGGTAGACTATATAAATGAGGACATTCTACGGTCAACAAGTTGTGTGTAAACACTTAAGAAGGCTAAGAGTTGATGAAAGAGATACACGCAGGAGTTTGTGGGCCACACATGAGTGAAAATATGTTAGCCAAGAAAATCCTACGACATGGATACTTTTGAATGACAATGGAGACAGACTATATACAGTTCGTGCGAAGGTATCATAAGTGTCAGATTCACGCAAACCTCATACACGTTTTCCCGTCCCAGCTGTACAACCTAACGTCACCATGGTCGTTCTCAGTTTGGGGCATTGATGTGATTGGCAGAGTAACGCCAAAGGAATCCAATGGACATGAATTTATTTTAGTGGCCATTGATTATTTCACTAAGTGGGTGGAATCAACCTTCTACTCGGTATTGAAAGCCTCTTATGTTACAAAGTTTATCAAGCAGAACATCATCTGTCGGTACAGAGTCCCACATGAGGTTAGCTCAGACAATGGTTCACATTTCCAAGGGGAGGTCTTGGATCTTTTCGAAGAATACCGAATAGTGGCTCACAAATCCTCACCATAACGGTCGCAAACCAACGGAGCAGTTGAGGCAGCAAACAAGAACATCAAGAAAATTCTGTAAAAGACAATCAACTCACATAAAGATTAGCCAAAACATCTACCATTTGCACTTTGGGGATACCGAACATCGATTAGAACTTCAACCGAAACTACACCATACTCTTTAGTGTATGAGATGGAAGCTGTGCTTCCCATTGAGGTGAAAATCCTTTCACTAAGAGTAGTGGCCGAAGTCGATATATCGGAAGCAGAATGGCAAAGAAACTGGATGAAGGAGTTGCTCTTGTTTGATGAAAGAAGACCGCAGGCTCTGTTTCATGTACAAGGGTATCAAAGGAGGAAAGCTCAAGCGTTCAACAAAAAGGTCAAGGCCCAGGTCCTTAGAGAAGGACCATTGACCCGAGAGCAAGTTCAAGCCAAACTGGTCCGGACCATTTCTCATCAAGACCATCATGACCGGTGGTGCAGTCATTATTATGGATTTGGATGGTAATGTGCTCTCCACTCTAGTAAATCTCGACCAACTCAAAAAGTACCATCCTTGAGGTAAAAATAAAGATAAAATAAAAAGCTTGCTGAGCTGAAAACTGAAAAGGCAACTCAGGCAAAAGTTAGAGCAGCCCGCAAGGCCGAAAACCCAAAAGGGCGACCTTGGCAAAAGTTAGGGCACTACAAAAGGAGAATATCAATACTCGAGTAAAAACTGAGCCCGAACTACGTTACGGCCTGATTTCATCTTTTTTTTGGGATACGTAGGCAGCTTCTTTTAAGAAGTTCGGCCACATTCTTCATTTTTAACCATCTTGGAATCTAAGTAAGACCAATGCAAACTAGTTTTTGAAATCTTAAAAATTTTGGATAAATTTGGACCATCTTAAACAAAAAGTATGAGTTTTTTCATTACTTTAATTGGAGTTATAAAGTTTTTAAAAAAATAAAAAGAAGGACACGCAAGTCCCAAACTCTACAAAATAAAGATGAAAGCTATGAAATTTTCTAAAACAAAGCAGAAGGCCTCAAATTTTTCTCTTTTTCACTGCCTATTTCCCCTCTTCTTTATCCTTCTTCTCCTTGTCTTGTGTTAGCCATATCTTGTACTCAGCAGAAAGCTTGGGACATTGCAGCTCCTGCATCGCCATTAATGAGCGGGATGGCCAGGCCTCCTGATACAATTCCAAAAATGGGGCCCATAGTACAAATGAAGATAAACAGCATCGGATGTTGTGAGGGATGATCTGACTGCCACCGAACTACCGCATGATCCGATGGGGACAATAGAAAGTAATCTGACGTAGACCAACGAGCAAAACACCATGGTGATCCATGGTGGCCAAGGTCATGGCAAAGATCCGCCACCAGCGACACTGCCAAGTAATATCTGGACCAGCTAGAGAAGAAAAGTACTACCGGCAGGTTGCTTCGGTGTCACATATCTGATAATAGGGGTGATAGAGGAAAGCTGCAGCACTGTGTCTATCAATAGGTGGTTTCTGTACAAGATTCACTTTCTCCATTAGCCAGCTCTATAGTGAAAGTTAGATCAATACAGGAAAGGCCTGGCAAAAAGATTTGATAAAGAGAGAGGTCTTAGGCTTAACCGAAAAAGTAGAGGACTGCCAGCAAAAGTAGTGGTTTCACCGCGATGAACAGTATCTAGGCCCAGCAATGTCTCGACTAAGACAAGTGGCACAAAGTTCTTTCCCATCTACATCTAACTAGCAATGTCAAGCAAGGAACAGCTAACTTGCCCGTCAGAAGGAATGAGAAGATACTGAGCAAGAAGACAGAAGCAAAGAGCATAATGACGTAACAGCTGAAAGATAAGGTCGCTAAGGTCACCGGTAAGATGGAATCTTTCAACGATCCAGGGAATGTCAAGGCAGTCACCCGACGTCAGAAAAGGAGCCTCTATCTTAGACAAACCACAGAGTTGCTTCACCTGTTGCCGAGCAGAAAAGGAGAAACTAGAAATAATAACAGGACTCTGCAGAGCCAAGTCCAGGATAGCAGCAAACACCTCCACAGTGGGGTATAACTCTTTAAGACCGAATCGAAAGACACGAGACTAAGGATCCGAGAGCCGGGCAGCAGCTTCCAACAAAGGTCCACCAGTCTTCACAGTCATGAGAGAAAATAAAGAGTTGATACCGAAATGGGTAAAGTTTAAACGCTCGATATGGGAAAATGCCTCGACCCATGCAGAAGGGGAAATAGCCATTTGAGTCGGAGTAACAGAAAATGAGGTCTCCAGGAGGGTGGTATTTATAAGATAGAAAAGGGCAGAAAATTAAAATTTTGGCAAAAGGGTACGTTCAACGTGGCGGCCGCCGTCTTGGAACTGGCGGCCGCCAACTCTAAAAAACATAGTACAGTGACATCATTCTTTTGACTAAGCAACCGCTATGTTAAAACGGGCGACCGCTAGGTAAACATTTTTGAAAAATGGCGACGGCCATTTTGTGTTATGGCGACCGCCATGTTTGAACATGGCGGGTGTGTGTCAGTTTACAGTTTGTGTGATCTGTATTACTTGTGGCATTTGAATTATGCATCCATGACAGTTTGAACAAAGAACCATATAAGCTGATGGATATAAGGCAATAAATGGCACGAAAGCCCACGATATATCAAAGAGTGTTAAAATGTATCAGACTAAAAACTGGGGCACCCCGGCCCAATAAATTGTAAAATCAGGGCACGCAGGCCCATGGAACAAGTAAATGTAAGTGAATATATCAAACTAAGGCACGTAGACCCATCAAAATAAATGTATCAAAAAATGAATGAAACTTGGGAGGGGAAAAGCTATCTCTCTCACTGATGTCTGGGGCAGACCCGGCGGGAGGAAGGGCCAGCCTCGTCCGAGCTGACGTCCTCAAAGAGCCGCTCAATGTCATCATCGCCATCACTGCTGGAAGAAGAAGACACAACCCTGGTGCGACTCCGAGCGGAGGAGATAGACCCTTGGGAGCAAGCTCTAGAGGAGGCAGCACGAGAACCACGACCTCAGGCTGGGGCTGGAGCAGGAGAAGGAGCAGTAGCCCGCGATGGTACTATGCCAGCAGCTGGTACCAGAGGCTGTCAGAAGAAAACAAGGATCAAAACAGAGTACATGAAAGAAACAAAAAGGATGGAAGGAGTCATAAAGATACAGACTATGGCTGCAGGAGTAAAAGCGATACCAGCTGCTCGTACGGTGGCACCAAGCTGACGGATCAATGCCCTCTGACCCATAAATATCAGTAGCAGACGGTCCACCCATGCCTGATTAAACTACAGAAGGAAAAGAAAAAGACAATCAGACAAATAAAGCAGAAAATGGAAGAAATGAGTAAGGATAAGGAAATACCGGGCCAATCTCTGCTCTGAATTCATAAACTGGCGAGACTGGAACAGAAAGGGAGAAGGGGAAGCCATAAGCCACAGTCTGGATCTCCTAGGGAATCTCCAGACTTATAACTCCTCCGCCAACTCCTGCTCTAGGGCCAGCAGCATCAGCAGCTCCAATAGTAGCACCAGCAGCTCCAACAGCAGCAGCCTCTGGTGCCTGTCCTCTCCTCCTGCCACCAGGGGCAGTCGGGCCGGGTCCTAGAGGTCCCCACAAGTGTGCCCGGGCCCAGGCAGTGTAATCCCCCTTGGCCACCAGCAGTTCTGCGACATGAGTCCCCACCAACTCCAGCAATAGATCGACCCGGCTAAGATGATCAGTCCGGCACATACAAGCTGGAGGAACTAATGGTATCCGAAAGTGATCAAGGCCAAGCGACTGACGGACCACTCGCTCTCCAAGATAATACTCCCTACCGAACGGCCCCTCCAGCAGAATACGCCTCGCAGCGACATCTCGGCTATGCATCAGATCTGCGCCAGCCCGATCCTCCACGCCCCTCCAGACATCCCAATGGACCTGCAACAGTTCAAAATACAGTACAATGCGAAGAACAGTAAGCCACGCAGTATGATGAATAGTGTACAGTAATTAAGGTGAAAGGCAGAAAAGAGAACAGAAACAGTACAGTGCGGTGCAGTACAGTGTAGTGAGCAGTATAAGAAGGCAGTGTACAGAATGGTAAGTAGTAAATAAAGATACCTGGTCGGGAGTCAGCTGGTCCAGCGTGACCCAAAATCGGACGATGTCCTTCTGCCCAGCCTTCTTCCCCTTCAACCCACGGGACCACCGGGCTGCACGAGGAATGACCAGAGGGTCCACTGAGGAGTTCGTCGGGATGTGAAGCCCGAGGAACTCATAAGTCCACAACTGCAAAGAAGAAGATGTCAGCAAGCAGGTAATAACAGATAACAAAAATGAATGAGAGACTGAAGAAACTAAATCATACCTCCCAGACCCTCTAGTATCCCCCAATGCTGAGATCCTGGGGGAACTGGGTCAATGTCCGCATGAAGCCGTATAGTGTGGCGAGAGTGGCTCCTCCCCAGTCAAAAGATGCGACTCGGTCCAGACGAGCTAGGGTGCCCAGGTAATGCAAATGAACGGTATTCTCCTTGTTCGAGAACAAGGAGGTACCGAACATATACATCAAAAAGCCTCAGGCAACCCACTCATAGTGGCAGGGCTCGGTGCACTAAAAATGTCTGAAGTGCTCAAAGAACCAGGTGTATCTGACTCTGTCACGATCCATCTCAGCAAGAACGGCCCAGAGAAAGTACAGTAGCCCATCGGTCGACTGGGCTATGGATGGGTCAAACAGGATGGAAGCCCCTCCAACCCGAATGCCATTGATTAGCGCAAAATCCAGAGGCGTCAGAGTAGCCTCAAAGGTGGTGCAATGGAAGGTATTGGTGGTATCCCACCACCGCTCTGCCAGGGCCGTCAGCCAGACCCGATCATTGCTCGTCCTACGCAATAGGGGTATGAATCGAGCAAAATTGGAGGCATCAATAATGGCCCGGTTAGGAGCAGGGGGCATCATACCACTCTAATACCTCTCCGGAGGCTGAACCTCTGAAACATCTGACATAATGACCAACCTGAAAAGAAGAAAATAGTCAGAGAACATATAAAAAACATATCGAGCAAGCAAAGTGCAGAAAGATATCTGAAAGAAAAACCCTAGGTTCAAGCACGACCCTTCGATTCTCTCCAGCTCTAGAAAACTAGGCACCCTAAGCCCCGGCACGCTAGGTAAAATCTTCCTAACCCTAGGCTCGTGTGTAAGTGATAACCCTTCGGTTCTCTCCAGCTCTAGAAAACTAGGGACCCTAAGCCCCGGCACGCTGGGCAAAATCTTTCTAACCCTAGATTCGTGTGTAAGTACGACCCTTCGGTTCTCTTCAGCCTTAGAAAACTAGGCACCCTAAGTCCCGGCACGCCGGGCAAAATTTTTCTAACCCTAGGTTCGTGTATAAGTGACGACCCTTCGGCTCCTCTATCCCGAAAAAATTAGGCACCCTGAGCCCCGGCACGCCGGGCAAAATCTTCTTAACCTTAGATTCGTGTGTGAAAGACGATCTTTTACTTTTTGCACGTCCTAATAAAAGATTAGGAACCCAAAGTTTTGATGCGCCAGACAAATTCCTATCATTTTATGTTAAACATTCTTCACAAAAATAAAAAATATATAAAAATATATATATATAAAAATAAAAATATATATATAACAAATAAAAATAAATAAATAAATTTTTGAAAAAAATAGTAAAAAAAAAGATCTCTCTGTCCTGTGATGTTTGTGTTTTGCCCCTTTTGCCTTGATATTCTAAAATTTTTTCTTCATTTTATAAGATTTTTCAAAAAATTTCCTTTATTCTCTAAGATTTTTCAAAAAAATTTCCTTTATTTTCTAAGATTTTCCAAAAAATTTCCTAAGTTTTTCTAAAAATTTTCTAGGATTTTTCAAAAATATTTCCTTTATTCCCTAAGTTTTTTCAAAAAATTTTCTTAATTTTCTATGATTTTCTAAAAATTTCCTAAGATTTTTCAAAAAAATTTCCTTTATTTTCTAAGATTTTTCAAAAATTTTCTTAAATTTTCTAAAAATTCCCTAAGATTTTTCAAAAAATTTCTTTAATTTTCTAGGATTTTCTAAAAATTTACTAAGATTTTTCTAAAATTTTTCTTTGTTTTCTAAGATTGTTCAAAAATTTTCTTTATTTTCTAGATTTTCGAAAAATGCCACTTAAATCTCTAGAGTTTGTGAAATTTTTCCTTAACTTTTTAGAAATTTTTGATAAAATTGTCTCTAATTTTTTAAAATTTTTGATAAAATTCCTCTAGTTTTCATGCCACAAAAACAAAAAATCCTCCCTAGTTTTTTGATTTTCCTTAAAATAAGAAAAAAAAAATTCAAACCTTTTATTTTGTGTTTTTTTTACTAAACATAATCACCCTTTCTTTTCATTGTTTGTTCAAAATTCTAAATGTCCCTACTGTTTTAATCTCAATTGGAAGGGTACCTAAGCTAAGATCTCAAACAAGTCGCACAAACAATCATTCATCATCCATACCATCATCATTCATCATCATAATCAAATCACATCATCATCACATGGGGGGTTCCTAGGCATGCGTCTATATTTGATATATCATTCTTTGGTATTTAAAACAGTAAGGATAGGGTACATACCAAAGGTCGCAAGCGAGAGATATGATGGTCAGGCTCTCGGAGAAGAACGTCAACAACAACGGCGTCAGCAGGAGGCTCGAACCGCCTCATCCCACGCGGAACCACGCGATAGGGAGCTGGAGCGTAAGTATGAAGGCCGAAGCGCGCCGGACGACCCTCTCCAGCGTCAGGATCCAAGAAATTGGCCACGGCGGCGTCAGCAGCAGCATCCGCAGTAGCCTGTGCCTCGGCGGCTGCCCGTGCCTCCTCAACAGCTCGATGGGAGGCACGCTCCGCCTCGAGTACAAGAGCATCCATCGTAGCAGTGGGCTGCGTGGAAGTAACCCCACCCGCAGGAAGGCTAGTGGATGTACTCCTGTAGACACCCTAATTTGACCCCGCCTAATCTTAGGCGAATTCGAAGATGAAAACAGGAGGAATAGTGCCTCAGTACGTTACTCGGGAGTTGATCCAAGCTCGGTATTTGAACCCAGTCATCAAAAACAATACAAAATCTCCGAAACCAATGAAATTGTACCAAACCATCGATAACTTGTTGCCCAAGTCATTGTCAGAAGTGGCGACC
>JAUMHN010441311.1:0-11414 GCA_032360265.1 Heliamphora ciliata
ATTGTTCTTTGTTTTCATGAAAAACGCGCACGTTATTTTTTACGGTCACGGCGTCGGTTCAAATTTTTTATTTCCGCTCCCAACAGATGTCAACTCTGACGAGTTACCCGATGAGTTGCCCCAATGAGAGACATTCAACATGCCATTGATCTTATCCCCGACTTCCAGTTGCTTAGCCTTCCATACTATCACTTGAACCCTAAACAACGTGCTGAGATCAATAGGCAGGTTGAGAACCTTTTGAACAAAGGCTTCATTCATGATAATCAAAGTCCTTACGCTGGTCCTACCCTTTTGACCCTTAAAAAGGATGGCTCTTGGAGAATGTGTATCGATAGTCATGCCATCAATAAGATTACTGTCAAGTATAGGTTCCCTATCCCTCGGCTTGATGACATGTTAGACCAAATGGCAAGTTCCTAATGGTTTTCCAAAATCGGCTTTTGCAGTGGATATTATCAGATCCGTATTAGACCCAAAGACGAGTGGAAGACTGTCTTTAAATCTTAGGATTGGATTGTATGAGTGGTTAGTCATCCCTTTGGCTTATCTAATGCTCCTAGCACTTTTATGGGAGTCATGAATCAAGTTTTTTACGTCCTTTTATCGGACAGTTCTTGGTGGTCTATTTTAATGATATCTTGATTTACAGTCAGTCAAAGGCCGAACACTTGGCACACCTTCACTTGATTCTTGAGACGCTTCGCGCTGAACGCTTGTATGCCAATATAAAGAAGTGTTATTTCTTGCAAAACCAAGTCCTTTTTCTCGGATTTATCATCTGTGTGCATGGTATTGCCGCCGACCTTGATAAGGTTAAAGCTAATCAAGAGTGGCCTGTGCCCAAATCCCTTTTTGAGATTCGTAGCTTCCATGAATTAGCCACTTTCTATAGGCTGTTTATTAAGGCGTTTAGCTCCATTATGGCCCCCATTACAGATTGTTTAAAGAAAGGGGAGTTCCAATGGGCATCTGCTGCCTCCTGCGCATTTGAGGGGATTAAGCAAAAAATGATTGAGGCTCCCGTTTTGTGCCACATAAGACTTTTTTAAGGTCTTTGAAGTCTCTTGTGATGCATCTGGCATTGGAATAGGTGGCGTCTTAAGTCAGAAAGGTCACCCTGTTGCGTACTTCAGCAAGAAACTCAATGAAGCTAAACAGCGATACTCCACGTATGACAAAGAGTTCTACGCTGTGGTGCTTGCGCTTCATCATTGGCGGTACTTTTTGTTACCTCAAGAATTTGTGTTGTATTCTAACCACTAGGCTTTGCGATATCTTCACTTTCAATGGAAATTGAGTTTGCAGCATGCTGGGTGGGTAGAGGTTCAGAACGGCCTTTGTCATAATTATATTGATTTTGTGCTTCAGGATGGTTACTTATTTCGTGAGTTTAAGCTTTGCATTCCTCGTACTTCAGTGCAGGATTTTGTAATTTGGGAATTGCACGCTGGCAGTATAGCTAGTCACTTTGGTCGGGATAAGACCACTGTCCGAGTTGAGGATAGATTTTATTGGCCATCGTTAAAAAGAGATGTTGCTCAAATTGTCTCTCAGTGTCAGACTTTTTAGTTGGCTAAGGCAAAAAAGAAAAACACTAGTTTATACACACTTATGCCCATTCCACATGCACCATGGCAAGACCTTAAGCATGAATTTTGCCTTGGCTTACCTAAGACAGCTCGAAGTCATGATTCTATCTTAGTGGTTGTGGATAGATTTTCCAAGATGGCCAATTTCATTCCATGTAGTAAAACAACTGATGCGCCACATGTCACTCAGTTGATTTTCCAAGAGGTTGTTAAATTACGTGGGTTGCCTACTTACATTGTATCTGACAGGGATGTCAAATTTGTTAGTTACTTCGAAAGATGCTTTGGAACTTGTTTGGTACTAACTTGAAATTTTTCTCAGCTTTTCACCTCAAGACTGATGGACAGACTAAGGTTGTTGATTGTCGCTTAGGTGATTTGCTTCGATGCATTGTAGGTGATAAGCACGGCAATTGGGATTTAGTGTTTGTTACCTACTGCTGAGTTTGCCTATAATAGCTCGGTTAATTGGTCAACTGACAAGAGTTCTTCCGATATTGTTCATGGTGTGGCCCCTCGCCAACCCATCGACCTTATTCCCTTACCCGTTGATGCCCGGCCTTCTACCTTTGCCCGACACATTCATGACTTACATGCCGATATTAAGAGAAAAATTGCAATGAGTAATGAAAATTATAAACTTCCTACTGATGTGCATCGTCGGAAACTAGATTTCCACGACGGCGACTACGTTATGGTTCGTATCTGCCTTAAGCATTATCTTTCCCATCCCTTACTCCGAATGCATACTTGATTAAATGGGCTCATTTTCAAACCATGTTATTGCATTCGTTCGAAAGTTTTCCTTAAATCGGCCAAGTGCTGTTCATCTTCAAACTGCCACATTCTAAGAATTTGATGTTGAACTACTCGTCTGGGATCTTGTTCACCTTAGCCTTATCCCAAGAACTCTTTCAAGAAATTACGTGCTCTAAGTTGGGTCCTAATGCATATTTACTTGACTTACCTTCATATATGAATATTAATCATGTTTTGAATATTGAGGATTTGTTTCCTTCTAGAGGCACTTTTGAGCCTCCCAACTTGTCTGTAGGTTTATCACCAATTGTTTCTTCCATTGCGCTGCCATTCCATGTTTCCTGTCGCCTTCCACCTCTTCCCCCACCCCATACAGATTAGATTGCCAAAGTTCTGGATGCCCATGATGTTGCTTCTTCCCATTGGGGGTATGGAAGCTTTCTTGTGCGATGGAAGAACCGCCCTGGCACTGATGATACATCACTTATTGAAGATGAGTTCCGTTGTTTTGATCCAGCACTTTTAGAGGAGTATCTTAGTCATTACTCTCCGGAGGAGAGTCTTTTTCAGCCGGGGATAAATGATGGGGATCATAAAAAGGAATTTCGAACCTATTTTCGGCACAAGAAATTCTAAAGATTTGGAGATTTGATATTATTTTATTGGGATTTTATTTCTAGGTATGCTTTTCATTTCCTTTTCTTTTCATTTCTGTTTCGGTAACTTTTACCAATATATACAAGCATTCATTGTATTGAAGGATTCAAGTTTGATTGAATTAAATTTGAAGAACTATTATGGATTTTCCCACTCTCTTCTTGGTTCTGCACCAAGTTGGTTAACCACTGTTGATGTCTTAGTCTAAAGCCTGAAGTCTAGTTTTTGTTTTGGGGTTTTTGTTTTCATGGTATGCAATCATAAGACATTCTCCGTTGGTGTAATCATAAGACATACTATGTTGGAGACTAAAGTTAGTTTGGATTTATGTTTTGATGTATGGAATGGAGTATCCCTTGAAAACATATGTTTTTCCAGTGATTATTAAAAACTATTTTGAATCAGACTTATGTTTTTATCTATGGCTATATTAAGCCTTATCAGGTTTTGAGGCCACAGGATTATGGTGAGGTCATGTCCCACTGTACAGGTAGAGCACCCTGTGAGTGCGGGTGTGACAATCACTTTCTGTTCAACAAACAAATTGCTATCTTTATCTTCAGATTTTGGCAGCAAACAAACTGCCACATTGTGTTTCCTGTGCAATCCAACCTCTCACTGTACTTTTTCCTCCCATTCAAGCCACTTCTGTAAATTAGTCTATTGGAATGAAAATGACTAGCAAAAATGACCCATCCCACTTCCTGAATGAACACGCTACTTTAGATGACATGAGAAAAGAAATGAGTTTTTCTTTATCTACCTGCAATGAAAGTATATAATTTCACATATAATCATGTTATTTTCTCCTAATTTTTAAATGATTGACCAATGCATAGATAACTCCAACCATTTTCTGTTTGCATTTGCTAAGATTAAATTCCCATTTATAAGATTGATTAGTGCATAGACAACTCCATCCATTTTTTTTCTGCATTTGTTAATCTTAAATTTCCGAAGATGAAACGAAACAAAAAAAGAGGGCCATTTCAGAAGGACATTATAAAAACTGAGCACAACTCACAAATTGTTGTGCTTTTATATGCCTACCTCAGTGGCTTAGAGAGAAGGAATGATTGTGAATATTTGAAATATATTTAATTTTGAAATTAGTAGGTTATTTAAAATCTTGCAAGATTTAGAAATAGGTAGGCTAGAATTTGATTACCTGATTTGAGTTGATTTTACTTTCTATTATGTTTCAGACACCACCATCGGACCGATAGTATTTCCCATTGAAGTATGTGAATTCCACCCCCTCCCCAAATTATCAGCCCACTTTTGGATTTCCCAAACCAATTCCCAACTACAACAAATATTATAAACTTTCTCAAACCAAGATCACAAATTGATCCATTGAACTGTGTTGAACCGAAACAGAAAACAAGAACTCCAAATATTATAAACTTCCACAATTGTTGTCCCAGTCCATCCAAGAGGAACACTCCCTGTTTTACCGTGTTTGATCCTATCAAATGGTATTTTGCTTTCTGAAAGGAGTTTGGAATGGTTACTAGACACCCTCTCATTCATCGCTATCATTTTCAAAAGATTTCCCTTTTCATTTTATTTATTTATTTATTTATTTATTGAGAATGCTCTGCAGCTACTAGAATTGTTTAGTGATTCTGTGTGGTATACCCTTGAACTTCTTATCTTCGAGTTTGTTGCACTGCCTTGAGTCTTTCTTGGATAATCAGGTAAAGAAAATGATCTGTTTGTTATTTTGATTTCATATTTTGTAAATTTATTTTCCTCCTCTTAACAAATCATTGTAGTTCCTCTTTATTTGACTAGAAAAAGGACGACGGCACTCTCAACTAACATTGGAGCAATAACATCAAAGATTAGCACTTGGAATTATTAGTAATTGCTATAATTTCTTTATTTTCTATCATGTGTGCACTTTTGTCCTTTCTATGGCTTATTGAGGGCAAAGAAATGATATTACTGAGAAAATGATAAATCGAGTCAAGTTGCCATCTCAATCCCACCAAAATATTTTTCGCCATACCATTTGTTCTGTGGTGAATTTATGTCACTCTTGGCTTTAGTTGTTAATCTGTTTTGAGTTACATGTATATGCTCAGAGGCTTTTAAATTTGTGGGTTTACCATTTTTTATCATTTTAATCTGTGCCAGCTATGTTAATAAGATTAACATAATAACATACTACAACTATTTGATTTGAATATTAAATTAGAAAGCATATAACATACATCAGTAAATGTTTTTTGGACTATTTGTTTCTTTCCTGAATGCCAAATCAATTTGTTTTTCAAAGATTGTAGTAAGTTTTCCAACTTTGGTTGCCAGTTTTGCTAAGGTTCTTAAAGTTCTGCCCCAATATGGGGATATATTTTATGATCATCCAAAGCTTCAAAAGTTCTCACATAATCTTACTTCGTTGAATTCAAATACCATATATATCGATACTTAAGGTTGTTTGATATCTTCCGGTACTAGGATTCAGTGTGTTCAAGAAAAACATTAACTTTTGACTGTTATGACCATCAACGAATATCTGACTTGCATGCCATAACAAGTAAATTTAGATTTGAATGCCATCTATGTAATAAAAAGTAAGCAATTTTAACGTATCATTCTCCTCTGGTGATGCAACATATCTGGAAAAGTCACACCATCAATTGGCATGTGAATTGTAACCTCTTCACTCAATGAATGTAAGTTTACTTATGCAACTTTTGTAGTTTATTGTATTTTTTGCTCGTTTACTTGAATATGTTTATGAGATTTTGATGGAGGTTATAATACAGTTGAAGATGGGTTAGTAAGGGAGAAGCCAAGGTCAATGATAACTATGGCCTGGTTCCTTAAAAGAGGTTCTGTTTCAAGCTACTGATCCTTAATGAAGTTTTGTGTTTTTCGGATTTTTGGTTAGTAGATTTATACAGTTCTTGAGATGTGTGTTGTCTTATTATTAGATGGTGTCTAGTCATGTGAAGGGTTAAATTAAATTAAAAAGCGGAATTTGGCACGAAGAGTGGAGTGGGGTTGGTTGGGGGTGATCGATGGTTGGTTGAGTGGGTAGTGCCTTAGGGCTTGTTTGTCGTGGAGACTAGGGATGGTTAGTATGGAATTAGGGGATATGAGTACCCACTATTTCTTTGTGTCTCCTTGGAATTATTAGTTCCGTGCGTTTGTATCACAACACTCAGACTAATAGTCCAGTATATGATGGATTATTCTCTGGATAACTAATATCAGTGCCTCTAGTATTATTAGTGTTCAATTTTTGATTATCTTCTCTCCTTATCCAACGGCTTACAATAACTATACAACTCTACCCGATTCTTTATCTAACTCTAACTAAATATGAACTAAATTTCTCAGTATATGTAATCCTATCTATAATCTTTTCGTTTAAAAAAAATGTGGGACCCAAATATTACTTATCCCTCCTATCCAAACCAATTCAATCTGAAATAACAAAAAAGTTACAAGCCCTATAGTTGACTAAAATAAGAAGACATTTCAATGTTGGTGGATAACTGACCTTATCACCCATGGTAACCTTCACCTGCAAGCTCTGGCTCTTCCGCTTCAACTTATACAGCCTGCGTCCCAAAATAGCAATACCCAAAACTGCTGCGGCCACTGAGAAGGTCAAGACTGGGCTAACCCTGAAAGCACTGTTCAAAAACTCAAATGGAAGCTTCCACCACACAACACTCCTCTTCCCTTCCTGCCCACCCGATTGCACTTCTCCTGAAACAGCACTTTCATTTCCACTAGAAAGCCCATCTGCCGCAGCCAAGCCTTCGCCGTCGTCCTCTCCAGCTGGGAGGTCCGATCCATGTTGGGAATTTGCATTGCTACCAATGCCCATCCCAGTATCGCGCCCAAAATCCCCAAATTCCATCGAAACAGATTCAACTCCGCCAGATTTGGACGATAATTTCACCAAATCATCACCCTCCGCTCTAATTTCTCCAAACCCTCCAAATCCCAATTGGCTTTTGGGACTTCCAACAGAACCCGATTTATTCATAGCTTCGAATTCGCTAAACTTACGATCGTCAGAACTGTCGCTCCCTGGATCAGGCAAAAAGTCACCCGATTCCATTCTGGAATACCTAGCCTCCGATCCAGGATTGGTCCAACTCCGATGATAAGACTCAGCAGAACTCTCCTCGCTTGCATCACCATCTGTAACAATCTTCACGGACTTGCTCCGAGAATCGATAGAGAAGTAATCGGTTCGAATCACACCATCGGACTCGCCTTCGATTCTCTCCAAACCCCTAGGGTTCTCAACTGAGTCGGACGAGTTAACTGAGTCTGTCTCGTCCGAGTTGTGAAGTAGCTCCCAATCCTGAAACACGCCGGCCTCTCCGTCCATGGCAATTGTTGGCGGTCTCGATTACACCAAACCGAAACAAAAGAAAATGAAAGAGAGAAAAAAATTTGAAACAGATGAAGATGACTTGATGAGATTCTTACTCAAAGAACGGTACGGGATCGAGTAGGGGTAAAAAAAAAAAGAAAAATATTGAGAAATAAAGGAGGGAGAGGCATACCGTTTTTATGGGTAACCGACGGCTAAGGGTTTTTTTTTTTTTTTTGGTACAGGAAACAGCTAAGGGTAGCCGGCACTATTTTAAACCGACCAAAAAATTAACCGCATTTAACTTGCCCCTTGGGCTTCATTTCGAAATCTTAGACATGAAAGTTATTCTCACCCAAAAAAAAAAAAAGCAAAATAAAAAAAAAAGAAAAAAATTTATTTTCTAATGTATGTTCATTTGACAACAAAAATTTATAAAAAAATTAATTTTTTATTATTTATTTGTTAGGAAAAAGAAAAATAACGAACAAAAAAATAAAATAAATTAAACTATTGAATTGCACACAATAAATGATTAATGAAGAAATAAATAAATACACACAATAAATAAATTAAACTATTGAATTGCACACAATAAATCCTTAATGAAGAAATAAATTAAACTATTGAATTGCACACAATAAATCCTTAATGAAGAAATAAATAAATGCACACAATAAAATAATTAAACAAAAAAAGAATAAATAATAAACATTATTTGATTTATATAAACATTATTAAAATTGAAAAATAATAACACTACCTAATAAACATATCGAACTACGTACTAAACTATCTACTATTAAACCAAAACATTTATCTGATAAAACACCAAAAAAATAGTAATGGTTGTTGCGTAATGAATATCAAAGTATTTTTCTTCAAAAACCTAATTTGTAACTTCGTAGAATATGCCATAAATGTCTTTGCTTTAATTTCATCACCCAAAAACTTCTCAAAAGCATTAACAATACAATCTTCATCTAACCCTTTAATTTATTCTAAAGTTTTGAGTAGCATGGAGGCAGCATCCACTCGCCTATCAAGTTTGGATTTCTTAGCTTCAATTTCAGTCTTTTTGCTTCATTGCTTGAGTCATGAGTTTAATACTTGAAACCATAGCATTCATAGTTTCATTATAAGTCGTAGCATTTTTAACAAGTTTTTCATATTGTCTAGGAGTTAGATTTGCTGACAATGTAACTCGATTACTTCGTGGGTGCAGACTGTTAACCTTGTTTATTTGAGAAAAATTAATATATTGTCCACCCCCAATGTCTTCAATATCGGTGTCATTTGTAGGTACATCAAGTTGGTTATGGTAGTGCAGTTTGTTTAGCATTAACATCGGATCCTTCGCAACACATTCACTAGTTCCTGCATCATTTCTATAAATAATTGCCAATTCTTCTAGCATTTGTATTGTTTTATGCCTCAAGTTCTTCACCTTCGGATGTGCTCGTAATAATTAAACTTAGTCACAAATTCATAATAATTAAAAATAGCTCATTATATAATTTCAACAATAAAATACTACCTTCACATATGTTTTTCAACCTTCATCCCAACATTCAACTTTCATTAGTTGCATAGTTAAAAGTGAAATCACTTTGCCCTTGCATTTGCTCGATGTCTCTATAACACCTCTTGATTAACTTCATTCGGTTTACCACATTGTCCTTATTTATATCCAAGTTAAATGTTGTCTTCAATGCGATAGCAGCAGCATTGTACGTGTCCGAGGGTTTTTAAATTAGATTTTGATGATTTTAATAATTTATTTTCTTAATTAATTTGAATTAAAAAGATTATATTTAATTATTTTTAAAAAGATAAGTGTTGACACTACATGACAAATGAGTCGACACCTTATACCATTTGTGTTGACACTTTGCAGTAAATGGGTTGACACTTAGTGTTCTTGAAAAAAAATATTTTATATCGATACCAATTGATAATTGAGTCAATACCTTAAGGCAAAATACGCTTGAAATTGTTAACTGTGTTGACACAAATGAAGTTTAGGGTCAATACCTTAACTACTTTGCTTAAGATGTTTAAGGAACTTAAACGAGTCGACACCAAATGAATTTAGGTCGACATCTCCAGTATTTGACTAGAATTCACATTGAGTCAACAACAATGCAAAATAGGTTGACACCTCAACTCTTTACGGGATTCACTTTGGGTCGACACCAAAATATTTTGAGTCGACACCAAGTGATCCTTCGAATTCCAGACTTCGGGTTCTATGGGTTGACACCAAAGTCACATGAGTCGACACCTAGATACCCTTTAGAAAACAAAATGAGTCGACACCAAAGAGAGATGGGTCGGCACCAGGACTACAAGCCATTTCTTGTCTCTAACTCAAAAGAGTCAACACCAAAGATTTCTGAATCGACACAAAGGTTTCTTTCGAAAATAAGAGTTTTAGATCAACTCCAAACAAAGATGAGTCAACTCCAAAACAATCAAGACTGTTTGTGATTTTCTGAGTCGACACCAAAATGAAGATGAGTCGACTCTAGACAAACTATAATTTCAAGGGTCGACACCACCATGCTTTTTACTCGACACTGAAATTTCAGTAGCTGATTTGACAAAATGAGTAAACACCAATTAAGATGTGTTGACACTAAATTCTCACTTGAAAAATTGAAGAAATGCATGAGATCGACACCAAATGTTTCATGAGTCGATACTACTGTGTGGATGAGAAAAATGTAAAAGTAAGGTCGATACCAACGAAGATCTGAGTCGACACAATCACTCAAAGAACTAAGCCTTAGATATTTTGTGTCGACACCTGGGATGAAATTCAAATCTTGCACTGATTCCAACAATATGATTTCAGGGCATTAATTGACTCCACCAACCCAACAACGATCATTTACTTCAGATAGCTATGTAAGGAGTTAATTTTTAGAGTTTCAAATCTCTAAATACTGTTCTATTGTTTGAATTTAAAGTTCAAAATCTTCAAGAAGTATTTATTGCTCATTTACTCCTCCAGTCAACTCTCACACTCTCTTGCTAATTTATTTTCAATCATTTGTAAGAAGTGTTAGTGAATATTTGATTCTCTCACATTTATTATAAAAAAAGGTGAGTCACATTTGATCATTTAAGAGAGTAAGTGAACCTCTTAAAGAAGAGCTCAAGAGAGTTTTAAAAAAATAAAAAATTATTTTGTAGAAACTTCTTGAGGCTATAAAGTCTTTTGAATGCGCTTATGAAGCATTCGATCATAGTATAAATTCTCAAGGGGAATCTTACGGAGTAGACGTAAACTTGAAAGAAGCTGAACCACTATAACTCATGGTGTCTGGTTCACACTTTCTCTCCCTAACCTTGTTAATTTCCTTAATACTTTAATATTTGTCATATTTACTTGTGAAATTAAAAGGTTTCGAAAAAAAATTTAAAATTGTTATTATTGCTTTAAAATCCAATTCACCCCCTTTTTGGGTTGCCTAGGACTAACAATTGGTATCAGAGTTTGGGCTCTTGTTTTTGACTTAACCGTCTAAGAGTATATATGACAACCACCAGTATTTGACTTATTCAGCCTAAAGGTCAATTCACCAACAGACCTCCGTTGTTCAATGGAACAAATTATAATTATTGAAAAACTAAGATGAGAATTTATATTCAGATCGTAGACTATGACCTTTGGAGAGTCATTATGAATGAACCAAAAAGCTTACTAAGACAGAAGAAGGGACATCTGTCCCTAAACCTTAAAATGAAAGGACTAAGGCTGATATAAGAGAGATACAAAAAAATGCTAAGGCTATGAACCTTCTATATTGCTCTCCTGACCCAATTGAGTTTAATAGGATCTCTACCTATGACACTGCAAAGGAGATTTGGGATAGATTTGAGGTTACCCATGAGAGAACCGACCAAGTAAAGAAATCTAAAATAAGCATGCTTGTTCATAATTATGAGTTATTTAAGATGAAGCATGATGAAACCATTTTTGAAATGTTCACTAGATTCACTGATATCATTAATGGACTAAAATCTCTTAGTAAGGTTTATTCTAATGCACA
>JAUMHN010441318.1:0-11413 GCA_032360265.1 Heliamphora ciliata
CAAAATAGAGAACAATTCGATTCCATACAGTTATATGATTATATCTCTAAACTACTTTAACTCTGAATAATAATAAATAATTCTTAATTATTTAATATCAAAATTAAACCATTTACAAAAAACTAAACCAAACTATGTAATTGGATCTGTTCGAATAATTGATTGCGCTGATTTTTTGAACACCTCTAACCCTGTCAACACCACCTTGTTGTCACTCTTCCACCATCATCATCAACCCCATCACTGCTGCCCCATATAATATTCATATAGTTAATGAAAACTTTTGTTGCAAAATTATTTGAAAATGTGAAAAATTAATAATTTTTTTGCTAACCAAACAATAAAAGAATGTCTTTTTGCTCGTTTTTAGGACTGAAATCGAACACAAGAAAACATCTTATTTTTTTAAAAAAAAAATATTTCCACTAAAAAAAACAAAAAACATTTTCTGCCAAAGCAAATGAAGCACTAATCACTCGAAACCCTTATTAATCAACAATTCTTAAATGGTAATTAATAATAACTTGAAAACACAAATGCTCAAGGGAATTAAAGACTAACCTGGTCCAAGAAAATGGGTTCAACATCAAAGAAGCAGTTTCCAGGGATTGAGCTATAATTATTCCCCATTGTTGGCCCTCCAAGAAGCCTAGAAAATCCCTGTGACCCCTCTATTTCTGGGAGAAAATCAAAGAAATCATCCGGGACTGGGGGTTGATTCGAGGAACTGCTATGAGAATCTGATCTGAAGTTTGTCAAAACTGGTTCTGAGTTTTGGTTATGATCAGTCATCTCCAAGAGAGTAGCCAAACTTTCATCCCCAGTGTCACTTGATGCTGCATTTGCAACATAATCACCATTGTTGATATATGGAACATTACTTCCATTGCCTCCCAATTGTCCCATGTTGCTTGGCATTGAAGGATTGTATGTGAGATGATTTCCTTGGAACAATTGAACCATATGCTCTCCTTCCTTGTTGCCCAAGAAACTGTTTTCATCACGATTTTCTCCGGTTTCTTGGAGCTGATAAGATGTCTCAGGGTAGCTAGACGGTGATTTTGCCAGCCGAGGCATTGACCCGAATTTTCTTGAACAAAGTTTGTATCCTGAACTGTTGTTTTGAGCATTAGAAGCGTTTAGTTTGCGCGTTTCTGGAGCACGCCAATTATCATTACGACATTTCTGGGGAAAGAAATGAACCAATTAATAAAATTAACGACGTAACAGAGTACAAATGGGAACTAGATATCATTATACTAGATGAAAGCATGCTAAATATCGTTCTAGCAAGAAAAAACACCCTTGAATCCACAACTGACAAGAACAACTCCGAAATATATTGGTGTAGAATTAATGAAAATCCTCTAAAAGGTATAACCCTATTTATAGTAAAAGTAACCTAATCCTACATAAATACTACCTCAGCAAAGATAATTAAAAAATAAAAAAATAATTCAAGTGATAATTTTGAGTTAGTGTCATAGTATCAATAATGATAAATTTGAGTTAACCTCAAATAAACTACTAGAATCCTAATCCTCCTAATCCTAATCCCAATCAAAATCTTCTAAATAAAAAGATTTACCTTTAGTGTTTAATTCATAAACAATAATAGCAAATATAAATAACATCTATCTTTGTGCTATATCTTGTAAAACCATGTGCTTGTAATTTGTAAAACAATATGCTATGGCTTCAATAAGTTGTCAACTGTCTTTCCAATAGAAGCAGTTGACAATTGAAATATATCAAATAAAGAAAACTAAATAAGGAACATAACATTAATGATAAAGCCAAAAATATATTTTCTTCATTTATGGTAAAAAAAATAATCAGAATATATAGCACCAATTTTACCATTGTTAAGTCTGAATTTAAAAGGATAATCAAGAATGCATGCATTAAAACTCTAGATGCTATTGGTAGGGGGTGGACCATGACATTAAATCTTAACAAGATACTCCTCATTTGAATTGTTTACAATATGAAGCTCTAAATGTTTAGATGATGAAATAAGCATCAATGAATTTTGTATCATGAGAATTAAAACTGTCTAATAAGCGTGTATATATATTCTCTCGATATACTCTGTTGGTTAGTTTCTTGTCAATCACGGGTCTTATCTGTACATCTTAAGAATTTTTGTTGCATCTTTGTAAGAAAGTATCAATCTCTTTAGATGTTATTTATTCTTTCCTTATATAAGATTTTTTTTTTCTCTTTGCAGATAAAAAAAAAAGTGTATATAGACAAGTGTGCAATCCAATAATATAGAAGTAAAGTAGAGCCATTCTTTTAGAGTGTGGTAATGTGGCCAATTTAAAATCAATCATCTGGCAACTAAATTATATTTTTTGTCTCTAAATTTCTCTTTTTTTTCTTTATTATTATGGTCTCTATAGCTTCTTTTTATTTAAGAATTTGAATTTTTGTTATTATTTAATTATGAATTTGTGTGAGTTTTTTATTTTGAATTTTTGTGATGAAAAAGTTGCTAGATCGACATACTCTAGCAAATCTCATGGAAACAAGAAAAAGGTGGTCTAGGGTGCCTTGGATGAGTTGGCAAGTGTGAGCCATGTGGACAAATCAATACAAGAGGACTGTGATCAAGTGCTGAGCGGGCATGAGGTGTCACAAGTTGAAGCGAGAGTGGCTTCACCTGCTGGGGAAGAGTTAGATGTTCATTTGAATTTGAATTCAAATAAGGAAGTGACATGTGGAGCTCCACCTATCACTATGAGCCCAACAAACATCAGCCCTATATCTACCCTAAACTCTACAGACATGGAAGACTTAGCTTTTTACAGGCTACAACAGAAAACCCCACCAACTTGCAAGGGGCAGTACTGGTCAGGTTTGTGGCACAGGTACTTTAAAGCTCACCAAGATGAAAAAGAAGAAATTACTGATGGAAATGGGTTGTGTGAAGCTCAGAGAAAATTACCTTAAAAGGAAGACACAATGTTCGAGGAAGCAGTCAGGGGTAAAAGTGGTGATTGATCAAACATCCATCTCAACATCTGATATCTAAAACTAAAACTCATTGATCAGAAAAGAGGCACTAATGGTGCTTAAAACTGGCAAACAAATAGGCCTTTTTTTCGGTGAGAATGAACACTTGCTTAATGATAGAATTATTGCAATGAACTCCAATGAGGATACCAACCTACTAGCTGAGGCTGGACATCACCCATCTCAATAAAGATCGTGTCATGGAATATAAGGGGTTTGGGGAGGATGGAAAAAAGGAAAATGGTGAAAAAGTTAAGGACCAGTAAATTGCCACATTTCTTCCTTATCTAGGAAACTAAGTGGGAGGAAGTCACCATTAGGAAACTCAGACAAATATGGGGTCAGGAAGAGTGTGAATGGCTACCCTCAAGCTCTCAAGGTGCCTCAGGTGGACTTATCTCTGTACGGGAGCATGAGTCCTTTCATCTCATTGAACAATTCATCCATCGAAACTACATCATCATAAGAGGCACATTCTCTGGTGGGTTTGAATGCATGGTAGGCAATATTTATGCTCTAAATGATAGGGCTACAAGGGCTGTCATTTGGGATGAGTTGAGACTTCTAATTAGCACTTTTGATCTACCATGGTGTATTGGTGGAGACTTTAATGAGGTTCTACGCCCTTTTGAAAGATCTGGGTGTATTAAACCCCATGGAAGAATGAAGGAATTCAAAGCTTTTATCAATGATTCCCAACTGATCAATAGCCTTATGGTAGGTAGGAAATTCACCTGGTCTAATATGTAGTAGGAGGCCTCTTGGTCTAGGTTGGATAGATTTTTATGCAATGCTCAGTGGCTGCAAAAGTTCAAGACCATGCAAATGAGGGCTCTCAAGATCCTACTTGGATCACTGCCCCATACTCTCGTCTGATGAAACTGTGGACTGGGGACTAAAGCCATTCAAGTTTATTAACTCCTGGTTAGAGGTAAGCTCCTTTAAGGAACTCATTAAGGCCAATTGGAATTGTCCCTCTGTGCAGGGCTAGGGTGGGTTCATTTTGCATAGGAAGATGTAGAATATCAAGGTTGCCATCAAGTGTTGGAATAAGAAAGTCTTTGGCAACATAGAAGAGAATACTAGGTCAGTGGAAGCAAACATACATCAACTAGACCTCTTTGAGGAAAATAGGCCCCTTACCTCTGATGAGTCTAAATCCAAAACGGACCTGAAGGCTAATCTTTGGAGGTTACACATAAGAGCTGAGTCCTTATGGAAGCAAAAATTCGAGATCAATTGGCTCAAGTTAGGAGATAAAAATTTCTCCTTCTTTCACTGCAAATAGGAGAGCTAGGAGAAACTTTATCGGATAAATTCAGTGCAGTGGGGTAATCCTAACTAAACCAATGGATTTCAAGAATGAAGCAGCAAAGTTCTTCTCTAGCATCTACAAGGAAGTCTCATGGTTAAAACCCCAATGGGGTGGGAACCCCCTGAGAACCATTAATCCTGACATGGCAAATGACCTGGAAATCCCCTTCACACAGACTGAGACTTTAGCAGCAATCAAAACCTGTGGCTACAATAAGGCACCTGGACCTGATGGCTTAAATTTTAAGTTCATTAAAAGATTCTGGCCTATACTCAGAAAGGACATCGTCACCTTCCTTGAGGAAATCTACTTTCATGGTATCATCCTGAATGCTCTTAACTCCTCTTTCATAGTATTGATTCCTAAAGTGAATGCCCCAACATCTTTCTCAGAATTCAGACTCATTTGTTTAATTAGGTCAATGTATAAAATCCTGGCCAAAATCTTAGCCATTAGATTAAAGGTTGTAATGAAGTCCCTCATTGATGAAAAGCAATCAACTTTTATTAAAGGGAGACAAATTCTAGATGGAATCCTCATTGTTAATGAGATCATCCATGACTGAAAGAAGAGAAATAGAGAAGGTGTTGTACTCAAACTAGACTTTGAAAAAGCATATGACTCTATCAGTTGGGGCTTCCTACTTTCCATCATGTAGAAAATGGGTTTTGGACCTAAGTGGTGCTGTTGGATCTAGAGCTGTCTCAGACCAGTCACTCTTTCGATTCTCATTAATGGATCCCCCTCATATGAATTCAGAATGGAGAGGGGTCTTAGACAAGGTGTTCCTCTCTCCCCTATTTATTCAACTTGCCTGCTGAAGGACTAAACATTATGCTGAAAAATGCCAAACAATTTGGCCTTCTGTTTGGGGCCAGAATTGGCAGCCTAGATGAAGGCATCACTCATCTGTAATTTGTTGATGACACGATCATCTTCAGTAACAATAGCATGGAAGAACTAAAGAGTCTCAAGAGGATCTTTCACTATTTTGAACTGGTCTCTAGGATGAAGATTAATTACCACAAGAGTGCAATGTGTGGTGTGGGTTTATTGGACAGTCAACTACAACTACTTGCTACTATGTTCATTTGTCCAATATATCCTTTACCTATCAAGTACCTGGGGCTAGTAGTTGGATGTAACCTCAAATCCCTTAAGAGCTGGGAACCTCTGATAGCCAAATTCAACAAGAAGCTCAAAACTTAGAAGAGGAAGTGGCTGTCCCTGGTAGACAGTGCACAGCTAGTTAAATCGGTTTTAGCCAGCCTTCCCATTTACTGCATGTCCCTCTATAAGATGCCAAAAGCTGTCCTCAGGTCTATTACTAAAATTCGCAGCAGATTCTTTTGGGATGGCAGTGCTGAGAAGGCCAAACTACATCTGGTTATGTGGAGCCAAATCACCAAACTTAAGGAGTTGGGTAGTCTTGGCATCCCTTTCCTAAGCCTCTCTAACTCAGTGTTACTAATGAAGTGGTGGTGGAGTTTTGGTACTGAAAAGTAGGCCCTGCGGTGACAAATTATTCAGCATAAGTGTGGTGATACTGCCTTGAACTAGTTCCCCTCTAATATGTTTGACAAGAAGCCCTCAGCTGTATGAAAAGCCATAATTCTTGAAGGCATGATAGCAACTGTGATTAGCTCTCTATATGCTAGAAATTGTAAGGTAGAGATTGGTTATGGTGCCTCCACTTCATTTTGGGAAGATTACTGGCTTTCACAAACTTCCTTCAAAGTTAAATTCCCAAGACTCCATGCCTTATCTTCCCAAAAACTAGCATCTGCTAAAGAGATATACCAGTGTGTCCAACAAACACCTCATTGGGCCTATGTTTTCGCATGAATCTCTTTAAATGGGAGAATGAAACTTTGATCCATATGTTAATGGAGCTTAGGATGGTTAAGGTTGACACAGACAATGGGTGATCACCTAAAGTGGCTGGCTGACAAGAATGGCCTATTCTCTGCCAAATCACTGAGTAGGATCATAACCCTCAATGATGGACTAACAACTTCATCACTGGACAGAGTTTGACATGATTGTGTACCTCCCAAAGTTTAGTTGTTTGTCTGGTTAGCAACCTAAGAATGAATTGCAGCTAAAGAGCTGTTGATCAAAAGAGACATTTTGACAATTGATATCACCGGTGTATGTCTTTTTCGTGAGTCTTCATTGGAATCTTGCTCTCACCTACTCCTTACATGCCACAAAGCTTGGGCTGTCTGGTGTATGCTCTTTCGTTGGTGGAGGTGTGAGTGGGTTAGTCATGGATCTATTCCTGAGCTCATCGACTGGTGGCTCATACAACTAAGAAAAAGCTTTACTAACAAAATCTGGTCGGTCATTTTATATGCAACCCTTTAGTCTCTCTGGTTGGCAAGAAATGAAATGGTTTTTAATCAAAAAAACCCAATATGGGAAGACATATGCGAGCTGATCAAATTTTGAGTTGGGTTGTGGACCTCAGCTGCCCTGAAGAGTCCCCTTTTCTCTTTGGATGATTTTATGGATAGAATATCAACTGTCAGGAGCCTTAAACCCATGTAATTTGCCTTCGATGCTGATATCTTATTAGCAAGGCTTTTGTTTTCTGTGTATGGCTGGTTGTGGTGCCTTGCTTAGCATGTATGTAGCTTCTGGGTTAACTTGGTGTTGCCCAGAAGTCTTTCATGCTTCGTAAGTCCCATGGCCATTTATTATAAAATACATTCTTTGCTGACAAAAAAACTAACTCTTCTTTTCCTCCACTCTTCATCATCTTCTTTTTTTTCTTTGCATACTTTATTTTTTTAAATTTATAATTTAAATCGTACAGAAACAAAATATGGGATAAAGAGAAAAATAATAATTTTTATATGTAAATTCTTAAGCTCTATTTTAATATCAAATCATTATTTTTATGTTAGAAATATTGATAGATATATTCTTACTTTTCCGGTCAAGTGCTAAATTTAGTCTAAAGTGTCATTTTATTTTTATATTTTAAATTTAATGCAAATTGCCATATATGATCTGATCTTTAGAAATAGTTTTTTATAGTAAATTACATTCGTTATTTGAAGACTAATCACCTGTTTCTCTGTCTAATTTCTAAAAATAAATTTATTATTTATTGTTGAAACTGGTAGTTCTTTAATTATCTTTATACATGATTCTTAGTGTGACCATAGTGAATGTTCAAATCAAAATATATATTATTTGTAAAAATAGTTGGCATTCCTCAAGTCTAATTTTTTATGATTTAAGTGTACACATTGCTAAAATATTTGTAATTATTTGACATTGTTAACTATTTCTTATGTATATTATTCATATAAAATTGTTAAAATAATTAAAGACTTATGAGAACTGACTGACTTCATCAAATTTATTTGAGCCCTAAAAAATTTATTTGTCAAACAAATATGAAATGCGAAATTCAATGATGATATTATTAAGTAGGAACATGTCACTGGGTAAGTTTTCTTTATAAGATTCTTCAACGTTAAGAAATTGGGACTAGAAGGGTGAGCAATAAATATAGATTTGCCAATTATTTCAAGAATTATAGTGATTTTATAACAAATTTAAATAAAAATAAACATATTCACTATTTTGACAAAATTCAAAAAATAATATTACCTAATTACGATAAATAACGCATTTTTCTATCATAATAATAAAATTCTTTAAACTCATAATTCATAACTCCATATCATGACCTCAACATGAAATTACTTACAAAATATGCAAGTATGAATAGTACAAAAAGTACTAAAATTGACTAACATAATAATAAGCTTCTAAAAACTCAATTCAATTATGTTTAATGTCTTTTTAGCCTTAATGAAATTGATTTTAAACATTAATTATTCTTTAATTAACACATTTGAGTGTCTAAACTTCTTTCTTTAAAGTTGGGAAATAACTACTATATAACTTTCTACAGTTCAATTATAATTTGTAAATTTGTAACGCTGAGAAAGATTGTAAATTGATTGGAAAATGTTATTCAATTGTACTCAGTACAACTAACTCCTATTTATACAACAGACAACACTACGGGAGCATAAATCGACTTCCATTGTTTTACTTTACCGACTTACTTGAGTGTTTTACATCAGAGACTATCTCCCTAACATCCCCCGCAAGCAAATGGGTGTGACGAAATGAACCATGAGCTTGGACGGAAGAGAAAGGAAACGAGAACTGGACAAAGGCTTCATAAGGATGTCAGTCAGCTGATCAGAGGAAGAAACATGAAGAATCTGTAGTTGACGAGCAGCCAGTCGTTCCCAAACATAATGGCAATCAACTTCATTGTACTTGCAAAGAGCGTGAAACACTGAATTAGTAGCCAAAGATATTGCAGAGGTATTATCACACCATATGACAGGAGTAAAAGGAATAGAAATATAAAAGTCGCGAAGGAGCATTTGCAGCCAACTGAGTTCAGCTGTGGCTTGAGCAAGAGCCCTATACTTAGCTTTAGTAGATGATCGTGCGACAGTTGCTTGTTTCTTAGAAGACCAGGAAACAAGATTGGGGCCAAGAAACGCATAAAGACTCGTAGTAGATTTACGATCCAACGTATAAGCAGCCAAATCTGAATTAAAGTAGGCCGTGAGATGAAAATCGCCAAGTAAAAATTGTAAGCCATGATCAGCTGTGCCTTTAATATAACACAAAATATGTTTCAAGGTAGAGAAATGAGTAATATTGGGAGAGTGCATATGCTGATAAGCCAAATTAACAGCCAAGGCCAAATTAGGACGCGTAATAGTGAGATACTGAAGTGTACCCACAATACGGAAATAATGAGAGGGATTTAGATAAGCAGCAGTAGCAGCATAAATAGTGGTGTCGGGTTTAAGGGAAATAGAAGTAACACAAGGTTTACAATCGGCCATGCCAGAGAGAGAAAGAAGCTCCAAGGCATATTTAAATTGAGAGAGAGGAAGAAACTAAAGGAATGAGATGCAATAGAAATACCAAGGAAGTAAGACACATGACCTAATTCGTGCATAGAAAAGGCAGAATGCATCTTGGCAATGAGTGACTGAACAAGAGCCGGATCATTCATAGTAATGAGAATATCATCGACATAAACCAAAAGATAAATAGTAGAGGAGGAAGTATGATGAACAAATAAGGAATTATCACAGTGACTATTGCAAAAATCCACGAAAAGAAAAAAGAAAAAAAATGTGAAGTACCATGCCCGATGGGCTTATTTAAAGCCATAAATTACCTTATGCAGTTTACACACATGGGTAGGAAAGTGGAGGAAAGAAACCCAGGTGGTTGTTGCATGCAGACATCCTCAGCTAAATGACTATGAAAAAACACATTTGAAATATTAAGCTGCTTAATGAACCAATGAGAAAACAAAAAAATTATACGTATGGTAGGTAGTTTGGCCACTGAGCTATATGTTTCATGAAAATCAACTCCTTCCTCCTGATTATACCATTTGGCAACTAACCTAGCTTTATAACGAGTAATAGAACCATCAGCATTGCGTTTGAGTTTAAACATCCATTTACAATCGATAATATTGGTATGAGGTGGTGGTGGAACTAAAGTCCAAGTACATTGGTGTTGAAGGGCGTGGAATTCATCATACATAGCTGCAACCCATTCAGGGGATCTAAGGGCCATAGAAACGGAAGTGGGTTCAATGGGTGAAGTGACAGAAGAAGATGGTGCAAAGGGCTAAGTGGGAGTAGTAAGACAGGTAGAAGAGGTTGAAAGAAGGGGTTGGTACAAATAAGATTTGGATCGGGTCATCATAGGATGACAATTAGAAGTGGAGGGTCAAGGCAATATAGGGATGGTTAAGGAGATAGTTGGGGGAGAGGAAGGCAGTGAGGGTGAGGAAAATAATAGAATTGAGGGAAATGCAGTAGACAGTGGAGGTGATGAAGCAATGGAATGATAGGAGAATTGAGAAAGAATAGGAGTAGCATGAGAGGATGATGAAGGTGGAAGAGGAGTAGCAGGAAGAGGACTGGACTGAGGGAAAGATGGGAAAGATCAACAAACAGGAGCAACAAAAGGCTGAGGTATGGAAGATGAAGAAGGGAAATGAGCAAAAGGATAAGAAGCCTCATCAAAAACAACATGTTAAGATAAATATATCTTGCCTGTGGTAGGATCAAGGCAGCGATAGCCTTTAACATGAGGTTGATAACCAAGAAACACACAAAGCACAGACTTGGGAACAAGTTTATGAGGCTGATAAGGGCGTAACCAAGGAAAACAATGGCAGCCAAAAACTTTAATAAAATGGTAGTTAGGAAGACAATTAAATAGAATCTCCAAAGGGCTTTTGTTGGCTAATTGTGAGCTAGGAAGATGATTAATTAAGAAAATAGATGTAGCAAGAGCATCATACCAATAGATCATAGACACTCGGCTACGATGTAAAAGTGTTGTGGCAGTATTGATTAAATGTCGATGCTTACATTTAGAGACTCTATTTTGAGATGGAGTATGGGGTAAGAAATTTAATGAATTATACCTTAAGAAGATAAAAATATTTGAAATTTCTTATTTACATACTTGCTGCCCCCATCACTCCTAAGGATTTTAATAGAGGTGCCAAATTATTTTTCCACAAAAAGTTTAAATTGTAAGAACTTATCAAATACTTCACTTTTGTAAACTAATGGATAGATCCATGTGTATCAACTGAAATCATTGATGGACAACACATAGTAGAGAAAACTAGAATTAGAAACAGACATGGGCCTCCAAACATCACTATGAAAATGACTGAATGGTGTATCAATAATAGTGAGGGACTTAGGTAAAGAAAATATGTGGCTTTTTGCCACACAATAGTATTCATAAACAGAAAATTGAGATTTATTAGGTACATGTACGCTTAAGATATGCATGATATGTAAAAGTTTACGAAAAGAAGGATGTCCCAGGTGTTTGTGCCAAGTTTGATGCACATTCGCAGAATGCTTGTTGGTCGAAGAATGAAATGCAGAGAGATGGTGATTGACCGAAGGAATGAGTGGATAGAGTTCCTTGAAAAGAGGTCATTTGAGAAGAATTCTCCTTGTAGATTTATTCTGGATGTTAAAA
>JAUMHN010441328.1:0-32884 GCA_032360265.1 Heliamphora ciliata
CGGTCGGATCGTAGTGATTTGATACTTTTACCCAGACGCTTCTCCGCCTCCGTCTTGAATTTTTTGAATTTCTCAAAACATTCAGACTTACGGTGCATCAGGTAAATGTATCCATACCTCGAGTTGTCATTAATGAAACTGACGAAGTACTCAAAGATCATAATGAACTAGCTCTAACGGTTCTTTAGCTCTATAGCCTTTGGCTGAAAATGGCCTCTTGGTCATCTTACCCTCTAAGAAAGATTCACATACTGAAAGTGCCTCCACTTTCAATAAACTCAATGGTCCATCTGTTACCAGTCTGTTTATCTTTTTTAGATTAATATGACCCAAGCATAAGTGCCAAAGAAACGTTTGGTTTATTAAAGAAGAAAACTTTCTCTTAAATGGTAATATAGATGTATTATTCGTTCCAGTTAGTTATAGTGTAGGAGAGATTGGAGTAATAATATAAAGATCATCCACCAATGTAGCAAAATAGATAACCCGTTTATTTTCTTTAATAACCATAGAGTTATTAAAATAAACCAAATATCCATTTTTAGCCAATCTAGAGACGAAAACTAAGTTTCCTCTAATGGCAGGTACATAAAATCTCTCAATATTAAAATTCGATCTCTACCAAAACTAAGAGTGACATCTCCTACTGCAACTGCTGTTACCTTTGTATTATTACCCATATACAGGTAACTCTCCCCATCACTAAGCTGTCAGGTTTCCTGGAACCCCTGTAATGAAGAGCAGACATGATTAGTGGCTCCCACACCACGTACTGATAGATTACACCGCTAAACATGTTTTCACAACCAGTGAACAGAAATTACCGTGTTTAAGCCTTCTGAGAAATACTGGACATAACTTTTTCCAGTGCCGGGTCTAGTTATAGTGAAAACATCTGCTTTTGACTTTTTTACACCAGTCCATGGCCCACTAACTATCTTGGAAAACGTGTCTCCCTGTTTCTGAACCCTTTTTTTCTTTATACCTTTCAGCCCCGAGAAAGAACCTTTTTTCGAAACAGACACATTTCTTGGTATTGAAGGAATACCATTTGTAGTTAAAATTATATCTAATTTACATTTTCAGTCAACATAATTTGGTCCCGTTAGTTTGTTTTCTTTGAGTATTAAAGCGAGTGGGTTGAAATCTATTTTAATTCTATGAATCACATAATTAAATAAAACCGTTAATTATGATGAGCAAAACTTTAAATTTATTTTAATTTGGTTCCCTCTACCATTTTAAAATTAATTCGCCAGCAGTCTGGTTACTTGAGAATAGCATGCCACGATTGGTGGACGTCTACTATTCTTTATCAGACCAGACATGCCAATTCTTTTTAATTTTACTATCTAGGCAACAGATCATGCCAAGTAAAATTAAATAGCTGACAGTTTCGGTTCAATATATAATAACAGTGACTCAGATGGAGAGGTTACTATCTTATACAGTTAAGTGTTAACCATCACCTAATCCCAAATTAATCGCTTCGCAATGAACTCTTCAGTCGGAGAAGTGATCCACACTAACAATTATCCAGAATTATCCTTAAAGGAGATTTGTACTGGCAATACCACAATTAAGCTGTCTGTTGGGGAGGAAGGCCTTACTGCCGACACGCAGGGTTTAATTGCATCGCCTACAAACTGATGATGGAGACCGCGAAATTTATCTGTGAATAAATTCCCTTTCCTACTTAGATTTTTAAAACATTTCTAGGGTTATAAAAATTCGTTTAATTAAAATAAATTTATTAATTTCGAAAATCACACGATCAGAAAGAATCAAATATCTTTCCGTGTACACGATTTCAAAGATTCTAGTTTATCAAACTATCTTTTTCGTGTTTAAATGCGTAACAAATAAAATTTAATAACCCTTTTTTTTCCTCTAGCTTTTCAGCTAAGGTAGTGATTAAAGGCATTTATTGATTTTATTTTTCGTTCCACATTTTTTAAAAAATAATAATTTATTTCGATTAAACATTTTTTACTTAATTAATTCAAAATCTAAAATTAATTTTCACGTTTTTTCAAGATATCCAATTTTAAAAAATCATCTTAAACGTAATATTTTGTAAAAAAATAAAATATCTAAAAAAATTTTATTTAATTAATTAATTAATTAAAAAAAACTTAAATTTATTTTTTATTACAAAATATTTTAATTAAAATAAAATAAATTATCATCCACGTAATTAAAATATAATATAAATTAAATAAAAAATAAATCTTCCGATTTTATGATCCGATTAAAACTCTAAAGAGTTTCAGTCTCCTACTCAAAGATAAGCTTCCATAAACTTTGAATCTTGCAGCCTATAGAATTCTTGTAAAACTCAACCACCGTAAGCCAAAACAGTCTCCTCCTGTGTTTGTAAAATAGTCACCGAACGGTGCTCTGAAAACACCATCCTCTTTGCACCGAAACTGTTTGGACGCTACTGTGTTTTGATTTTCAAAAACACAACCACCGGATTTTGTGCTAGAATCACACTGGTTTGGTGCGTTGCTGAGTTGGTGTTTTTGCTGATTTTAACCGCCGGAATCTTGCTGCGCCACAGCCTGATTGGGACGCTGCCTGGAGTGGTATGGGAATAAAGCCAGCGCAGCCTAAGGCTGCGTTTGGCAAACCTGATTTTTCAAGCTTCATGGAATTCGGTGACTGGGAAGAAAACCACTGTTATTGGAGTTGCGTTGGCGGCTTGATGCTGCGGCGCTTGGCCCTTTTTTTTATTTTATCTAGAAAAAAAATTCTGGAGAAGAAAAATATTACAAAGCAGTAAAAAAAACTGGTTGCCGCAGCCAACCACCGCCGGTTGCCGCCGCCTTCGTTCTTCCACTTGTTCATCATTCTTTTTTTTTCGATTACATAAAATCAAAAAAAATACAAGAACTAGAAACCGAAAAATAATAATTTTTACATTAATTCTATACTTCCATAGAGTTCACAATTAATTAATCTATCACGATCAACTCTCATGATTAAAAAAATAATTAAATCATCATCGACGCATTCAATCAAACGTGAAAATAAAGAATAATCATAAAATCGGGATTAGAACGCCTGCAAAACAAAATTAACAACAGTTCTAAATCTATCCGACCCTGATAACCGTAAACAAAAAACAAAACAGCTCTTATACCAATTTGTTAGTGGTAATACTGCCAAAATCATTGTTTTTAAAAACGATTTTTGGTAAAAAAATAATTGGACGGGCAAATGCCAAAACGGGCTCCAAATAAAATATTTGACGTCAAACGATAAAAAATAAACCCGTGCAACTAAAGTTAATTTAGAAGAATACCTTTTGTCGATCTAATCGTCAACTACGACTTGATTTCGAGTTAAACCTCCAGTCAGATCTTCTATTGTATTCCCTTACGCGATCCTCGAACGTAGTATAGGCTACGATCCTTTGAGAACTCGTACCGGTAGAACCCTGATATATTTAAGTCTTGAAAGATAAAAATAATATCATAATAATAATGATATAATCATCAATAACTGGTTCAGCCTATCCACATATATAAAGGGCTACAGCAGGGACGTAGGGAGTAATTATGAGTTAGATTTCTAGTGGAGCACAGAGACCTACTAGAGGTTTCTGCAATTATGGAAAGACATGTAGCGGTTTCTGTAATTTTCATAAAATACTGAATTACAGTTCACACCACTAAATAACTATAATTACACTCTGACCCATAATCTCAAGACCTTCTTGCATTGAGTTCTTGTTGTTAAATACTTACCAAATCTCCCCACGTTAAGATTCTCGATACCCGCTAATTAAATTTAATTATTGACAATTTAATTTAATCGGCATCTTGATATTCCTCAAACCCTTCCGCTTAACTTATTTGACCGCCAGATAATCAAATTCACCTGCAGGGTTTGGCCCAGTCAAAACTTATAAGCATCCTTAAGGCGTATCGTCAATCCTGATCATCGGGACATGAATTTCGTCAATAATTAATATTTATCATATAAATAATACCGCTATCTAACTCACCGGGAATATAGACCTATATAAGATCGCACCCACTAATGAATCAAAACAACGAATATTAAATATATGCAAATCAATAATTATTTTAAGATTAAGAGGATAATCACTATTCATAATAATCTTGGGGTGTGAATTAATTTATATAATAAGTAGTCAGTACAAAATTAATTACCCCAAATGTCCCATTTAATACACACAAAGTGTACTGACACACAGAGTTGGAACAATTGACGACGCTATTATTTGTTCCCTGTAACCAAGACAGGCCTACTAAAACTCTGTGCCATAGTCATACCGATGGTATGTCTATTTTCATCTAAACTGTGAACATAAAACATATATTCTCTAAGAACCTAAAATTTGGTCTACTGTGTGTAAGCGGTACTCTACATACCAGATTAAATACTATACAGAATATTGGATATCTATGCATATCAAAGAAATGATACACATGCATTGCTCATAAAGATTCTCATAAAATAAAAAATTAATTTTATTAATAAATTAAATACTAAAAACATGATTTTCAGTATACCAACCCTAACTGCTACCGTGGTAGAGGAGCTTTTAGTGGTCATGGAACTCATAGAAGGGGCCTGAGTCTGCCTGGGACGGCAGGGACATTGACGGTGGAGCAGATTCTGGGCCAGCATGAGAGGTGTTCGACAAAATGCGTAAGACAAAAACTTGGGCTTCTCTTTTTAACGGAAGCACTTCAGGTACAACCTTAGAATATGTAGAAGTTAAGGATCCATGTCACCTAGAGATTATGGAAATTGAGGGTGCTTTGGTGGATGATAAATCATGGGAAACATGCTTAGTTAGATACTTCCTTGATATAGATTTGGCATTTGGGTTGGTTCGAGCAACGACAAGGACTTTATGGGGTCAAGAAGGTTTGGTGGAGGTTTTTGGGAATAGAAATGGTTTTTACTTCTTCAAATTCTAGAGTACTGAAGCCATGGAGAACATACTAGATTGTAGCGGTCCGGAACGATTTTATTTTATGGCTAATTAATTTGAGTTGATAAAATCGCCGGCAGTAATTTTTGACGATTAATTCCTAGACGTCGGAAAAATTTTAAGTATTTTATTTGGAATTAGTAAAGTTAAATGGAGATTTAATAAGGTGGGAGTGTGTTCATTTTATATATATATATTCGATTACCTTTGGAAGTTTCTAGAAATAATTGGAGTTATTAAATTTCAAGGAGGTGTTCATGTTTTTGGAATTTAAAGGAGAATTCTATAATCAAACATAAAATTTTCATTATACTTAAATATTTATATATTTATGCCTTTTTTACAAAAACAATGGAATATTCTAGATGTTTAAAAAAAACGGTGGGGGGAGGGGGAATATTTTTATCTCAGCCGAAGCTGAGATGCTACAATAGAGGCTTCAAGTGAGAGAGAGAAGGAGCTTAGAGAGAAACCCGAGAGAAGAGAGGAGAGAAACAGATGCGCGACACATCACCACCGCCACACCTCCCTTCGTCCCACCACCACGCCGTCAGTGCCACCTCTCCCACCCATCTTGGTCGGCGACCACAACCCGTGTCACCAGCCACTGCAGCCACCGACTTCCAGCCTTATCGCCGCAACGCCATTGCCTCCCCTGCTCGTCGGCGCCACCAACACGTGCGGCCAGCATCGATGACACTGATTTGGATTAAAGTAGTATGCAATTGGAGCTTCGCATTGAGCCACTAGGAGCCAAATTTTGAAGTTGGCTAAAAGTGCTAGGGTTGTGAAAATTAGGGATTTTGCTTTAATAAGGTAGGATTTTGGCTAATTAAGATGTCTTGCTTTGATTTGTATTGGTTTTGAATTACAATAATTTGAAACCCTAAATTTCATGTGATATTGACCAAAACCCAATTTAATCTAGAAGTCGTGGAATTGAATTTTTGGTATATGTTTGACCTTGTGAAATTGGAACACATTAGAGGTAGTTAAAGCCATGAAACTTGATGGTTGTTGAACTAGAGGGCTAAAAGCTATTAACTAACTCAAAATTCCATTAAAGGTTCGGTTAGTTTTAGTGTCTTGAAACTTGATTTAATGAATCATGGATATGTTTAGATTTGGGTGATGGAATAATGAAGTCAGGTTAATTTAAGGTTTAACTTGGGTAACATATTTGAGTTTTAATTTAACTCTCATTGAACTATAATTGGAAGGCTAAATTATATTTTAATTGTGGAACTTGTAACGGTATCAAAAATCAAGTTTAATCCTAGTTTATTGTGTTAGGGTTTAATTTAAAATTCTTGAGAATTATTACAAGATTTGAATGTGAAGACATAAGTATGGTATTGCAATGTAAGAAGTACATCCAATTTAAATTGGTAATGAGGATATCTTTGAGATAAAGAAAGTTAGGAGTAGGTTATTTGAAATGGAGCTAAGGTTATAATTTGTGAATGAACAACTTGAGTGAACTTATGAACTAGTGATATAAAATTGGAAATCCAGAGAATTTTGGATGAATTGAGCATGACAACTTAATGGGAATATGAATTGTGTTGGTGAAACATCAATTAAGTTCATGTAAACGGGTTAAAATGATAGCTTTGAATCTTTCAACATAATCACCTTTGGATAAATTAATATAATCTGGGTATGTGTTTGAAAAATTGAATCTAAGGTTATATGAATTGGACGACATACAATTGGATATGATATCGAAATACATGGTTGTATAATAGATTACTTGGTGAGTTTGAATAATTATGACGTGGTATTAAATTTCTAGACTATTGAAATAGAATTAATTCAATGGAATTTGGAGTCTTGAGTTAACATATTGGGCTTGTAGTATAACTTGAACCCATCTCTTGTAGTCATTGTGTAATTGTGTATGTATGAGTGAGTTTAAACAAATTAAAGTAGTTAAATTGTATGTATCATGTGGATTGACGAGTGGCTATGAAGTTGAATAAGTTCATAAATTGATGATATGATAAGTTGAGGATTAACTTGCTTCGTGATTATTACTCTTTGAATTGAAAACAAATGTATTTAAAATCATGACATAATGATGTATGATTGAGATAAGTGTTGAGTGGAGAACGCACGAATATTAGCTTGGGCTCAAGTTATAAATAAATCTTGGAATAGTCAAGATGTAAGCTTAAATTCTTAGGTTAGTTAAGTGAACGTAGGCACACACGTTTTGAATGTGATAATGATATATGTTGGGTGAAAGTGAATCAAATTGATGTGGTGTTTAAGACATGATAAAGTGAATTATGAAATTGAAATTGATAAATTTTGTATATAAAATGTGATTTAATTATCGTGAACCACATGTGTAGTCTTATTGAGAAAATTGGGAAAATGGTGAAATTGGTTTGATTCATGGGTTACCTACTGTGATTTCATGCCAAAATGATTTGGTTCTTTAAAGTTGTGGTAATGTGAATATGGGATACATGAACATGAACGTGGGCCTTGTGAATTGAAGAACCATGTCGGGTGTACATACGAAATTTTCATTGTTAAAATGGAAAAGATCAAATCACAATATATGTTAAATGATGTGACATGAGAATAAAAGTTGGATTGATGAAAAAGTGTTTAAAATTATGATACTGAATTGAAAAGAGAAATAATGCAACCGATGAAGAAATGGTTTGATGTCGGGTCGCCTCCCAGGGTATTCCTTCGGGAAACCAAAAATGGCTTGGTGTCCGGTCGCCTCCCAGAGTGTCCCATTAGAAAATCGAAAATGGCTGAGGATGTGAATAAGTTGGGCTTGAACAGCTTCGTGGTGAAAGATTAGAAACTTGCTCAAGATGGGTACCGTTGCCCTCGGGTTAACCCCCGTAAAACGGACGTGGCTGAGATTTTCGCGGTTATGATTACACGGCTGAAATTGTCGTGGTAATGGTTTGGATCCACTGCTGAGACTGTCGTGGTGTCAGTTCAATAGTGAATTAACGGGTTTAATGGGAATTAAAGATTGACATGTTAAAGAAAATAATAATGGGTTCATAAGAAATTCCTGCTTGGGATAACAATAGTTTCAAAAATAAAAAGGGTAGGTGAGTTAAGAATTGATAAGTAATCTGGTTGATGGTAGTTGCATAATACCTTGATCACTCACGCCTTACATATCATGCATTGCATCTTTATTAGTGTTTATCCTACGAGCTCTGGCTCACGCTAGTTGGTTACATTTTTTTTTCAAATCGAAGCAAACAGTAGAAGTCCTAAGATAGACTTGAGCATTGTTTTGTTCTTTTGTTAAGCTTTAAACATTCGAGGATGATCTTTTAATTTTAGATGTATGAATTGTATTAGTTTCAATACATACCAATTCTTTTGATGTAAAGAATGCTTTGGGGAAAGTTTTTCATGGATGAATGTAACTATTACGATGTTGGATTCAAACTTTAAAGTTGAGGATGATTATGTTTATAGTTCAAACGATAGATGATTTAGGAAGAATTCTCTTGAAATAGAGGAAATGTATGTTTAATTTTATAATTGAATAATATGATATTAAGTATTGTATAATTGTGATTGTGAGTTGAAGTCCAAGCAGAGCCCGAATATTGATTGTCATTTGAATTTAACAGGTTTACAGATAATTTGAGAAAGTCCAAAAAACAAAGAAAATTTTGTCTAAATTTCTAATTTTTATACTTAGATTATTTTGTAAATCTGGGAGTTATTACTTTTAAAATGGGTTAAGAAATTCAAGAGAATATCATTAAAGAAGTTCTAGTCATAAGAACGAGTTATAATGTGGGAATCAAGCGCCTCGGGGTCGGGGGTGTGACATAGATAAAGGCTCGTGGCACTTTTTTGGTAGACTTTTGATTATGTGAAGATAGAAAAAGTAGCTTACGCTAACGAAGGGGGCCTTTTTCTAAAATTCCTATATGGGTAAAGCTTCATGACCTACCTCTTGAAATTTGGAATTCTCAATGTCTTAGTAGAATCACAAGTGCTTTGGGAGTTCCATTATACTTAAATAAGGCTATGGACACCAAGCAACGTATTTCTTCTACTCGGGTGTGTGTTAAGATTGATGCTACTAAGGAGTTATTGCATTCTATTCTAGTAAGGTGTGAGGGTGAAGTAGTGGAGGTTCGAATTAAGTTTTAAGGCTTAGCCCCGACTTGTTATCACTGTAAATCTTTCGGGCATTATTTGATTAATTGTAGAAGCAAACCTACTGGTAGTGTAGGTGAGGGGACTCAATTTAGTAAGGGTAAGGAGGTAATCTCCTATAATCTTTGTCTATGTGATTTGAGCAACTGCAAGGATACGGAAGCAGGTGTGGACAAGGCTGGTGATGAGTCTAAGGAGGTCATTGTAGCTGAGAGTGAGGAGGTAAATACCACCACTATTGTTATAACTGAGCAAGCAAATGTGGTTGATTGCCCTGAAGAGGTGATTGTTCGAACCCCATTGACTAGAAGCCATCCCATTAAGGCTAAGGAACTTGTTATGTGTGACAGCATAGGGATAAAAGATATGCCCCTCATTCCAGCTGACGATGGCGAACCAGCTCTGTCATCGACAGTAAAACAAAAATTAGGGATGAAGGTGAGCAATAATAAGAAGAAAAAGAAAAGCCTGATGGGTTGGTAGTTGGCTAGATGTGGCTGGTTTTTAGGGTGGGTATTGGTGGTTTTTTCTTTGACTTGTGTTTCCGGTGTTATGTTGGGCTACTGTTTGGGTGTGATGTTAGTCCTCTTGACCCCGTTGTTTTTAGGGTCTCTTTGATTAGGCTTTAGTTTTCGCTCCTCCCTGTTTGGGGCTTGGTAATTAGGTCCTTTGGGTTGTCTTTGTGGTAGGTTTTATGCTGCTTTGTAAGTCCTGGGGTATGCCCCTTGCAATCCTGTATTTTCTCTTTCTTTTATATACATTTAATTACCCAAAAAAAAACTCTTGTTTTGGTTGGTGTAGCCAAGAACCTCCCTTTTGTAGCCCCTCTTGAAATTCTAGATGACCTTAAAAAGATCGGTACTCGCACAACCTAAAACTGCATCTACCTATCCGGTCCTTGTATGACCTAAAACTGTACCTACCTATCTGGCCCTTGCACGGCCTAAATATGCCTCCACCTATCCGGTCATCGCACAACCTAAAACTGCATCTACCTTTCCGGTCCTCGCATAATCTAAAATTGCCTTTACCTATCAGGTCCTCGCACGGCCTAAAACTGCTTCTACCTATTCGGTCCTCTTCAAGACCTTAAACTGACTCTTCGGTCCTCTTCATGACCCTAAACTGACCCTTCAGTTCTTTCATGACCTAAAACTAATATATATCCCGTCGGTCCTCCTCACGACCTTAAACTGACCCTCCGGTCCTTATATGACCTAAAACTGCCCTTAAAACGATCAATTTTTCTCACAATCATAAACTGACTCCTCGGTCTTTACACGACTTAAAACTGTCCCTTTTGATCTTTCGGTCCTCCTCACGACTTTAAACTGACTCTCCTGTCCTTGCATGACCTAAAATTGCCCTTAAAACGATTAGTACTCCTCAATACCTTAAACCGACTCCTCAATCCTTGCATGACCTTTAAATGCCCCTTTCACCTCATCGGTCCTCCTCAAGATCTCAAACTGACTCCTCGGTCCTTGCACAACCTAAAGTGTTTAGTCCTCTTCATGACCTTAAACTGATCCTTTGGTCATTCTCATGACCTTAAACTGAATCTTCGGTCCTATTTATAACCTAAAACTGATCTTTAATGATTCTTCGATCCGTGTTGTGACCTTAAATTTTTATATATTTGCATCGTACCTGTTTGCATCATATTGTATTTGCCATGCATCATGATTAGCCTGTTTGCATAATAAGCATTGCCCCATGAACTACGACTAGTCTGATCCCTTGCAATGGGGGTACGTAAGAAGCTCGTTGGAAACTTGAGTGCGACCACGCTTTTTTGTATGTTTTGTTTGTGCATAAGATGGGCGGCTTGTTCAATCGGTTTGTCTTTGGGGTTTTGATATTTACTTGCACCACAAGTTGTTGTAAGTACTGTCAAAGAGAGACAACTGTAGACACCCCAATTTGATCAAGCCGAATCTTAGCCACTTGTTTCTAATGCTCTCCAATGATGAAAGCATTAGAATTGTGCTCAAGGATACTCCCAAGCAAGTAAAATTAAGAATTCGGTTGAAAACCCAAGAAAACACCAACAACATTCAGGTTGTGACTTTCAGATCATCGCAGCCGCTACCTTTTTCAAAACCCTAGAACAAGCAGTGTTCTTACTCTTACGGCCGCTACCTTTTTGTGACCCCAGAACAGGCCGCGACTTCCATTTCTAACAACAGCCACTTTTTTAAAACCCTAAACCTAGTCGTGACTTTTAAAAGTCACAGTTGTCCTTTTTATTGCCAAAAAGGCATCGGCCGACATTGTACAAAAGTAAAAAGGTAGTGGCCGCCATTTTAACACCTTTCTGGACAGATAGTAGCATTCCAAAGGGGTCTGTGTTCCCTCATGCATATAAATAGGAGTCCATTTGCATAGAAATAAGAGAGAACTACCTTGATACCAAAACTCTGTCGGTTTTGATTCCCACCCGATATTTGGATACTCATATCATACACTTCGAGTCTCGGTCGTGGTTTTACATGCATCGGTGAGACCTTGGAGCACGGTTTGATTGGCGATATTTGATTCCTACATCCGAGAGGACATTTGAGGTGGCTATATATATGAGGTAACCTTAGGATCCCTCCATATTTCTTTAAACCTCCATTTTCTCTTTCTCTGGGTTATCATGGTTACGGTTTCCATTGGTTCTTTATTTCATTGATATTCATTTCGATCAAAGCATGCTCATATAAGTTTTCTTTTCCTATTGGAGGCAAGACTGCCAAGATCTTTATTTTCGCAAACGATTAACTAAATTGGATGGGCAAACGCCAAAACGGGCTCCAGATAAAACTTTTGATGACTAACGATCAAAATAAAATCCGTGCATCCGAAGTTAATTTTAATGAATACCTTTTTACTCGTTGAATCTTTAACTATGATTTAAATCTAAGTTGAAGTTCTTGTTAGATCTTTTACTGTATTCCCTTATGTGATTCTTGAATGTAGGGTATATTACAATCTATCACTCCCCAAACTCCGGGTCACGTAAAACACCCATAAACAATCACATATAACACCCAACCTAAGAACACACTCTCAAATTAAACTATACACGCATTGTATATAATCGACAAACGGCATACATTACACGGTTCCAACACCGAGAAAACATGTTATAGCATACATGTGACAGAAAGAACAAAAAAGAAGACTACAGCTCTTCCATCTCTCTGGCACTTCCATATCAACATACGTGACCGGTACCTGAAGAAAAATAAATCCCACACCGTGAGCCAAAACTCAGTAGAAACTAGACAACACATGCAATATAAGCTAAACATGCTAGGAAAACGAGGTGCGATTTTAGACTCTCTTTCAAGCATTTAAAACAATTTTCACATGTAAACGGAAAAGCGAGGATACAAACCATCATTTGGCTAACTCACAGACATCATTCACAAACTATTCAATCAAACATGAATTAATGACGATCATAAAATCGGGATTAAAACGCCTGCAAAACAAAGTTAGCAACAGTTCTAAAACTACCCGACCTCGATAATCGAAAACAAAAAAACAAAATGCCTCTGATACTAATTGTTGGAGGCAAGACTGCCAAGATCTTTGTTTTTTGCAAACAATTAACGAAAAAAATTAACTTGACAGACAAACGCCAAAATGGGCTCTAGATAAAAAATTTTATGACGAACGATCAAAATAAAATTCGTGCATCCGAAGTTAATTTAGAAGAATACCTTTTTACCAGTTGAATCTTCAACTACGATTTGAATCTGAGTTGAAACTCCTGTCAGATCTTCTATTGTATTTTCTTATGCGATTCTTGAATGTAAGGTGGGGTATAATCTATCAAGAATGCATATCGGCAGAACCTGGATAGCTTTAGTTTTAGAAGACAAGTTATGAAATTGGTTCAGCCTACCCGAATATTTATAGGGTTACAGTAGGGACCTAGGAAATAATTATGAGTAAGACTTCCAGTGAAACACAGACACATATCAGCGGTTTTCGCAATTAAGAAAACCTCATAGCGGTATCTGCAATTATGAAAAATTAAAAGAGGTTTCTGCAATTTTCATAAAATACTAAATTACAGTTCACACCACTAAAGAACTATAATAGCACTCTGACCCATAAACTCAAGACCATTTAGCATTAAGTTCCTGTTATTAAATACTTACCATTTCTTCCCACATAAAGATTCTCGATACTCGCCAATTAAATTTAATTACTAATAATTTAATTTAATCGGTATCTTAGTATTTCTTAAGCCCTCCCGCTTAACTTATCTGACCGCCGAATAATCAAATCCACCTGCAGGGTTTAGCCTAGTCAAAACTTATAAGCTTCCTTAAGGGGATATCGTCAATTCTGATCTTTCGGGGCGTGAATTTCGTCAATAATTAATATTCACCATATAAATAATACTGTCATCTAATTTACCGAAAATATAGACCCATATAAGATCGCACCCTCTAATAAATTAAAATAACAAATATTAAATATACTCAAATCAACAATTATTTTAGAATTAAGAATATAAGCATTGTTCATAATAATCTTGAAGTATGAATTAATTTATATAGTTAGTATAAAATTAATTACCTCAATTGTCCTATTTAATACGCACAAAGTGTACTAGCATAGAGAGTCAAAACAATAGACGACGCTATTATCTATTTTCCGTAACCAAGACAGGCCTACTAAAACTCTGTGCTACAGTCGTACCGATGGTATGTCCATTTCCATCTATACTATGAACAAAAAACTTATATTTTGCAAGAACTTAAAATCTGGTATTCTATGTATAAGCCGTACTCTATACACTAGATTAAATACTATACAAAATATTGAACATCCATGCATAACAAAGAAATAATATGCATACATTACTCATAAAGATTATCATATAATGAAAAATTAATTTTATTAAAATAAAATTAAATATTCAAAACATAGTTTTTAGTATATCAACTATATCATTACCAAACAGCACATGTGTAACCTTATGTATTGAACAAAATAGTATATCTCAATTCGTTTTCCTATTCACTAGCACACTGGGCACATGAAAAACTCTATGTGGTTTTAAAAACATGATGGCTGCGACAATTTAATGTCACGGCCGTGTGCTTTGTTGAACCTAAAGTAATGGCCGCCATGTATTTTCTTTTGGCCGCATCTTTTTCTTCATATTTGTCACAGCTTGTTAGAGGTTAACTGCCAAGATCTATTGATTATGAACATGATTTAAGCCAAGAAAGAAACTGGATGGGTAAATGCCAAAATCGGTTGCAGATAAAAACCTTTTTGATATCAGACGATCAAAATAAAACTCAGTATATTCTCCCAAAGCTAGTTTAGAGTTATACATTACGAAATCTAGTAGAATTAATTTCGGTTGTTGCAACAACTCTTAGTCTAAAATAGTTAGCGATTGTATACTTCAAGTTGAAACTTCAAATCCAAGCCTTCTAATGTATTCTTGAGTGCTAGAACCCGTCTGTAGTGTGGGCTACCTTGAACGTGTTCCTCACAACCCTATCTAGTCTACCTTGAACGTGTTCCTCACAATCCTATCTAGTCACCAAGGAAATACATAAAAACCCTAGATGTATATATTGTATATTGTGGCTAAGGTTGCAAATAGGATATAAATAGGTTACAATAGAGACCTGTGGAGTAAATATGACTTGGGCTCCCAATATAATTATGGAAATCTACCTCAACCCAGAAGCAATTTCATAAAACATTAATTATAATATATTCCACTAAAGAATTATAATTACACTCCTAGCCATATTTTCAAAATCAAATATTCGAGCTCTTTTTATTAAATGCTTATTTATTCTCTCCACGTTAAGAATACAGATATCCATTGATTAAATTAAATTACTGATAATTATATTTAATTGACTTCTTCAAAAATTCTTAAGCCATTTCGCTTAACTTATTTGACTGGCGGATAATTAAATTCATCTGTAGGGTTTGGCTCGATCAAAACTTATAAGCTTCCTTAAGGGGGTATCGTCAATCCCGATCTTTTCGAACATGGATTCCGTTAATAATTAATATTCACCATATAATTAATATCTTTATCCAACGCACCAGGATTATAGACCCGTAAAAGATCGCACCTTTTAATTAATCAAAATAACGAATATTAAATATACGAAAATAATTAATTATTTCAGAATTAAGAGTATAAGCATTAATAATAACCATATAGTGTGAATTAATTTGTTTAGTCAGTATAAAATTAATTATTCCAACGTGGTTTTATTCAATACACATAAAGTGTACTAGGACAGTGAGTCGGAACAATAGACAGCACTATTATTTGTTCCCCGTAACTAAGACAGATCAACCAAAACTCTGCGTTACAGTTGTACCGATGGTTTATCCAATTCTATCTAAACTGTGAACTAAAAACTTATATTTCACAAGAACTTTTAATCTAATATTTCGTGTGTAAGCCGAACTATATACAACATATTAAATATTATGTAGAATAAATGAAACCCTTGCATATCATTAAATAAATAATGAAAGGCATACATTGCTCATTAAGATTCTTATAAAATAGAAAAACTAATTTTATTAATAAATAAAATTAAATACTGAAATAAAAAATTCATAATTTTTATTTTCAACCCTGATAATCTCCCTCTTATACTCAAAATCATGTTGCCATACATCTGACTCATTTTCCCTCTACATGACTATCAAAAGTCTTAACCGATTGGCTCTTTGTAAAAGGAACTACAAGGTTGTCCGGCGATACAATCTTGGTCACAGGTACATCACTCCTTTGTACAATCTCTCGTATCAAGTGATATTTACGGTTTATATGCTTTCCTTTCTTGTGGGCTCTTAGTTCCTTCGAATTAGCAACCGCCCCGCTATTGTCACAGTAAAGCGTAGCAGTCGATTGTACTGAAGGCATCACACCTAGATCCAGTAGGAAGTTTTTAAGCGAAATAGCCTCCTTAGCTACTTCAAAAGCTGCCACGTACTCGGCCTCCATGGTAGAATCAGCAATACAGGACTGCTTGATACTCCTCCAACTTATAGCTCCTCCTCTAAAGGTAAAGACATATCCCGAGGTAGACTTCTGAGAATTCTTATCTGACTAAAAATTCGAGTCCGTGTACCCCAATGGTACTAAACTATCTGCCTGGTAAACCAGCATATAATTCATAGTTCTTTTCAGGTACTTGATTATATGTTTTACCGCTATCCAATGCTCCTCCCCTGGATTAGACTGATATTTGCTAACCATGCCAACGGCAAAATGGACATCAGGTCTACTGTACAGCATAGAATACATGAGGCTTTTTATTATCGAAGCATAAGGAATTGCCATCATCTTCTCTATCTCATCAAATATCTTAGGACACTGATCCTTGGATAGAGTTATTCTATGTCTGAAAGAGAGAAACCATTTCTTGGAATTTTGCATGCTAAAATGAGCAAGAACGGTGTCGATATAACTAGCTTGTGATAAACTCAACATCCACTGTTTTCGATTTTGCATAAGCTTGATCCCAAGGATGTGATTGGCTTCTCCCAAGTCTTTCATATCGAACTATCTAGACAATTATACTTTAATCGAAGATAATACCCCACATCGTTTTCGATGTGTTCTTTGTCATCCACATAAATTACTAGAAAGACTACCACGCTTCCATCACGCTTCTTGTACACACAGTACTCGTTAGGACTTTGGTCAAAATCATAAGACTTAATGACCTGATCAAACCGAGTGTTTCAAGATCTAGATGCCTGCTTAATTTCATAAATGGATCTCTTAAGTTTGTACAACACGTGCTTCTGGCTCTTTGCTATGAAACTGTCTGGTTGTACCATATAGATATACTCGTCAAAACTTCTGTTAAGAAAAGCTGTCCTAACATCCATTTTCTAAATTTCATAATAGAAATGAGCCACAATGGATAAGATAATCTGGATAGACTTAAGCATGGATACCGGTGAAAAGGTTTTCTCATAATCGATCCCTTCTTTTTTAGTAAACCCTTTTACAATAAGCCTAACTTCGAAAGTTTTCACCTTTCCGTCTGCTCCTCTCTTCCTCTTGTAGATCAACTTGCATCCAATGAGTTTTATCTTTTTGGGTGGTTCTACAAGTTTTCAGACCTGATTAGAATACATAGATTTTATCTCTGAATTCATACCCTTTTGTCAAAGATCTACATCTTTGTTTAGGAGTGCTTCGTTGTAGTTACAGGGTTCGGTATCCAATTCTGTTAGGATCCTATCAAAAGACTCTCCCAAGAACATATACTGATCGGGTTGATGAACAACCCTCCCACTACGACGAGGCACTACATACATCTTTGTATTAGCAGTGACACGCTGTGCTGATTTTGAACCCCATGTACCAAGATCCACATGTTGCCCTGGTTGTTAAATTGGCATGCAAATGGTAGCACCCTAAACTGGTTTAGGATGCACGTGTCTCGATAGTTCTCCCTCTACGACGAGACAATGGGAAATCGATGACTCATGGTTTCTTTTTCGTTCCACTAGTATTTCCTCTCAGTTCTTCCAGAATAATTTTACTCTTAGACTTGTGGTCCATTTTATAATCCTTTTTCAAGAATCGGGCATTGGTATTGACAATGACCTTTTGATCATTTGGATTATAAAACAAATCACCTTTCATTCCTCTGAGATTCTTGATAAAGAAATAGTCTTCTATTCTTAGTTCCAACTTACCCGCATTCCCTTTCACCATGTGTGCTGAACACCCTCAAATCAGAATATGTCTCAAACTAAGCTTGCGCTCGGTCCACAATTCTGTGGGAGTAGAAGGTATTGACTTAGAAGGTACCAAGTTTAGAATGTAACCTGCTGTCTCTAATGCAAATTCTCAAAACGAATCAAGTAAATCTGAATAACACATCACCAACCTTATCATTTTCATAAGAGTCTTATTCCTTATTTCTGCTACACTATTTTGCTATGGAGTCCCTAGTATAGTCAACTGGGATATAATTTCCTCTGCTGACAAATAGTCCCTAAACTCTCCAAAGAAGTACTCGCCACTAGGTCGGATCATAGTGACTTGATACATTTACTCAGACGTTTCTCCGTTTTTGCCTTGAATTCTTTGAATTTCTTAAAGCATTCAGACTTACAGTGCATCAAATAAACGTGTCTATACCTTGAGTAGTCATCAATGAAAGTGCCAAAGTACTCAAAGCCTCCTCTAGCCTGAAAAGTCATAGGTCCACATAAGTCAGAGTGAACCAGTTTCAACGGTTTTTTTAGCTCTATAGCCTTTAGTCAAAAAAGACCTCTTGGCCGTTTTACCTTTCAAGCAAGATTCACAGATTGGAATTGTCTCCACTTCCAATGTACCTAAAGATCCATCTTTAGCTAGTCTATTTATCCTTTTTAGATTAATATGACCTTGACGTAAGTGCTAAAGAAACATTTGGTTCATGAAAAAAGGTTCTTTTCTCTTATTTGGTAAATTAAACGTGTTATTCAATTCATTCAATTGTAGTGTATGAGAGATATGAGATGTAACATATAGATCATCCACTAATGTATCAGAACAAATAAAACATTTTTTTTCTTAATAACTATTGAGTCATTAAAACAAACTGAATATTTATTCCTAACCGAATTAGAAATCGAAATTAAATTTCTTCTAATAGAAGGTACATAAAGATAATATTTTAAAGTTAAAATCTTATCTCTACTAAAAGAAAGAGTGATATCTCCTACTACAATTGCTGCCACTCTAATATTATTGTCCATGTGTAGGTAAATCTCCCCATCACTAAGTTGTCTGGGTTCCTAGAACCCCTACAAAGAATTGTCGACATGATTAGTGACTCCTATATCTACATATCAGGTACTGATAGATAATACCGCTAAACATGTTTCAATAACCAGTAAACAAAAATTACCTTGTTTGTTCTATATGTTGAGAAAAACTGGACACTGCTTTTTCCAATGCCCTATCTGGTTAGAGGAATAACCTTTTTCAGCCATAAGCTAAGCACCATTCCATCATATAGAAACCGTAATTCGTGTCAAAATCTACGAACATCCTGGCTTAAATCTTGACCGAACTCACTACTCCATTTTCGTCCGTCCGAACGGTTCTACTTTTGTAACTTTTCCTTTCGTCTAGATGCTGGAGTGTCCGGATGATTCTCCTCCAGAAACTTCTCCGTCAAGACAGACACTTGGGGCGTCCGAACAAAATCCCTCTAGAACAATTTTTGTTAGGATGAAAGGTCGGGCATTCGGACAAAAACGAGATTTTTTTATTGCGATTTTTTACCCTGACTGTGCCGTTATTCACTAAAAATATTTCTGATAACTTTTGAACTCTACAAGATCTCACCGAGATTTTAAAACACGAACCAATCTTCAACTTCAATCTGTTAAAGATTATAAGCTTTGGTTCCTATCTCTCCATATCAGGAGTTCACATTTAATTTACTAGAGAGAGAAGGTTACATATGATCCTATGCCCCCAATAGAGTTCACATTGATTCTACCATGATCCAAAAGCCATGAAAACCAAAAACCATCATCATACATTCATGCAATCAAACATACATTTATATATGACCACAAAGTTAGGATAGAACGCTGCAAAACAAAGGTTAGCATAATTCTAGCCTACTCGAACGCCATATGCATAGATTAACAGCTATAGACAACATGAAATTGATTTAAATCGTATTCATATTCAACATAGGCTCTGATATCAATTGTTAGAGGCTAATTGTCAAGATCCATTGATTACGAACATGATCAAAGCCATGAAAAATTAGACGTGCAAACACCAAAATCGGTTCCAAATCAAAACTTTTTTGATGTCAGACGATCAAAATAAAACTTAATATATACTCCCAAGCTAGATTAGAGTTATATCTTAAGAAATCTGGTAGAATTGATTTCGGTGGCTGTAATAACTCTTAGTCTAGAATCGCTTGCGGTTGCAGACTTCAAGTTGAAGCTCTAAATCCAAGCCTTCTGCCATATTCCCGAATACTAGAATGTGTCTGTAGTGTGGGCTATCTTGAATGTATTCTTAACAACCCTCTCTAGCCACCAAAAGAATACGTGAAAATCTTAGTTGTATATATCGTATATTGTGGCTAGGGCTGCATAACAGCATATAAATAAGCTACAGCAGGGATCTGTGGAGTAAATATGACTTGAGCTCCCAATGTAATTATAAAAACTCACCTCAACCTAGAAGCCATTTCATAAAATATTAATTATAATTTATTCCACTAAAGAATTATAATTACACTCCCAATCATATTCTCAAAATCGGATATTCGAGCTCCTGTTATTAAATGCTTATTTATTCTCCCCACGTTAAAATTATAGATACCCACCGATTAAATTAAATTACTGACAATTATATTTAATCGGCTTCTTTAAAAATTTCTTAAGCTCTTCCGTTTAACTTGTTTGACTTCTGGATAATTAAATCTACCTGCAGGGTTTGGCAGAGTAAAAAATTATAAATTTTTTTAAGGGGGTATCATCAATCCCGATCATTCGGGATGCGAATTTCGTCAATAATTAATATTCACCATATAATTAATATTATTATCAAACTCACCGGGATTATAAACCCGTAAAAGATCGAACCCTTTAATGAATCAAAATAATAAATATTAAATATACGTAAATAATTAATTATTTCAAGATTAAGAGTATAAGCACTCATAATAACCATTGGATGTGAATTAATTTATATAGTCAGTATAAAATTAATTATTCCAACGTGATTTTATTCAATACACACAAAGTGTACTAGCACAGCGAGTTCGAATAATAGGTAACACTATTATCTATTTCCCATAACTAAGAGGTCTATCAAAACTCTACGCTACAGTCGTACCATGGCTTGTCCAATTCTATCTAAACTGTGAACCAAAAACTTATATCTTACAAGAACCTTTAATCTGGTATTCTGTGTATTAGCCGAACTCTACACACCAGATTAAGTACTATGTAGAATAAAAGACAGCCTTGCAAATCATTAAATACATAATGAAAGGCATACATTTCTCATTAAGATTCTCATAAAATAGAAAAACTAATATTATTAATAAATAAAATTAAATACTAAAATAAATAATTTATAATTTTTAGTATACAACCTTGATATGGCCGCCACATCCTTTTACTACGGCCGTGAGGTTTTGTGAGGTTAGTGACATGAAACTGTGTTTTAAGTACTCTTTCAAAATGTCTTAGTGTTTAGTATGTTTTGTTTCTAAATATATGTTATCGTAGGAGATGAATGGTGGTACATCTTGCCTTAATAAAGTGGATTTATGGTCTCTGTTCTGAGTATCTCATTTTTTTTGAGTTTATTTTGGATTTTGTATGATTAAATACTTTTCTAAACCTCAAAATACCCTGGCCGCAATCTTTGGTTTTCACAGTCGTAACTTTGTGCATCTTAGTTTCTCGTGGTAACTCTTATTTTGTCACGACTGCTTGTTTTGTGACTTATTTTGTCATCGCTGCAATAATTATTGCTATGGCTGTGAGTTTTCTACATGTTCAGTTGCTTAAAAATAGTGTTCGAATCTCTTTTATTTATTCTGTATAGTTTTTATATAGCATGTTAGAGATAGAAACATTGTTGCATGACCCTTAGGTCTTTTCTTGCTTCGTTTAGCTTTATATCACATGTTCTTCGCTTTGCTTTGCTCAAACAATACGTGTGGCTTTCTTTATAAATAATAACTAAGTTGCATGACCTTTAGGACTGTGGTTAATGTTAGCTCAAGGGCTTTTTATTTAGATTTTGATAATTTTCGTAATTAATTTTTTAAAAATAAATTGATTTAAAAGGATAATATTTAATATTTTTAAAAAGGTAGTATTGACACAAAATGACAAATGAATTGACACATTTAGCCTTATGAGATGACTCATCTCTCAAATGGATTGGCACTTAAGTATTTTTTTAGGTAATTAACTTTGACATAAAAAAAGAAAATAATTACATGAATACAAAGAGCATACTCTAGGCCTTACAAACCCAAAAATTCTAACAAAATAGAAGAGTGGAGAAACCACACTACTTGCAAACAAAAGAAGCAGGAGCCTAAGCACCCCAAAAAATTGGCTTTAGGCTAAGCCATAACCAAAGCACAAACTAAAGCAAGGCTAATCGTTGCCCAGATCATAACTTAGAGAAGTAATGGTAGAGGAAACAAGGTCACCAACCAAAGAGAAAGCTAGCAAACTCCTTTCCTGTCAAGTTTACAAAAAAAATTTACATTTGAAATCTACAATACCTACCTACATCTCGGATAAGACCACAAAAGCCAGGAACACAAAAAAACTGCCCCAGCCAAGAAGCACCAATCATGTGGATTCATCTCGGAGGCACCACAAAACATGAGCATTCAAATTGGAAGACCAAAGAGTTAAACTGATCATCTTAAAGTCCCAAATCTGTACACACACACTTACATCAATTGAGAAGCTCCCCAAAAAAATATGCACGCCCAGGACATATGCCAGAATAGTCCCGAGCCCAAAAAAGACACCAAAATAAAAATGCACACACATAAACCTTTACAAAGTCGTAAAGGGAAGGCAGCTACATAGAACAAATGGAAGTACAACGTGAATTGCTAGATAACCGACTACACAACACAATTAGAACTACATCCAAGGAATCAACAACACCCAAAAGAAACTAGTGCCGAAGTGTTGCTAGGAAACCATAAATAGGATGTACAGACATCAACTATGCAGGCTAACCATCCAAAAAGCTAAGATTGCCAGATAGCCACGGCAACCTTACAAACGTGGCTTCTTCCTCCGGGGATTAGCAGTAACTTGTGACCTGAGATAATACAGAGAAACGTGAGAGGCCAATAAAGTGAAGAAAACACACACAGAAGCCTCACATACTCCACATAGTGTATAGCACTCGACCCTCCAAAAAAGATAGAAGCAAATCGCACTAGATCTGCACGCCAGCAGCCACTACATAGGAAACAAACGCAAATCATAAAACTTAGAATAAACTCCTCACATCACTCACTCAAAGTAAGGTGTATCGCTCAACTCTCTAACAAAGAAATTCCCAACACATACTGCTCCTTAAACTTGCTATGGTAATCTGCACATGACAAAACTAGCAGGAAAAAGTTAGAAACCCTCACCATAACTCGATATAAGTGTATCTCTTAACACTCAAAACAAAATATCCCAAACCTTACAGGAAAACCTTGCAGTCCCCTGCGTAAGAGTGAAACAAAATCTCACTACACTCTCACATTAAGGTGTTTACTCAACTCTCCAAGAAAGAGGGATAAACAAAACTCACTGCTCCTACCATCTGCCAAGCTAACCTATAGAAGACTATCGAGATAAGAGTGTTAGCGATTCAAAAATATCCGTAGGAAACCCCCGCTCCCCCAGAATATCCAAATTTGCGGTGGTAATAACAATTAAGTATTCTTGAATGAGAATATTTTGTGTTAACCCCTATTGATAATTGAGTCAACATTTTAAGGCAAATAATACTTGATGATCTCAAGTGTGTCAACACCTTTGAGCAAATGAGTTAACACCCTAACATATTCGTTGAAGATGTTTCAGGTATCAAAATTTTGAGTCGATACAAATTAAATTTGAGTCGACATAAAAGTGCCGAGTCCCTCTGTACTAAAAAAGAGTTGACACAAGCTAAGTTTGAGTTGACACTAAAGTGTTTCTTCACTTTAGATATCAAATATTTTGAGTCGATACAAATTGCAAATGAGTCGACACAAAAGTATCGTGGCCACCTGAAGAAATATTGAGTCGACACCAAAGTCAAATTGAGTCGACACCAAATTACCGAGGGTTCCCGTACTTTTTGTGTCGACACAAAAGGCAAAATGAGTCAACACAAAAAGGTACTTCCAAAAAGCTCAAGAACGAATTAAGTCAAAACAAAAATCGTTCATGTCGACACTGTTGTGTTGGTGAGAAGAATGCAGAAATTGTGTTGACACCAAAGAAGATCTGGGTTAACCCAATCACTTGAAGAACCATGCCCTAGATGTTTTGTGTTGACCCAAAAGAAAATGTGTCGACACCTGCTACGAAATTCAAAATATACGACAGAGTTCATTGGTTGGACTTTTGGCATTAAATGCTTCCACCTACCTCAAACGGTTATGAAATCTCAAGAGCTTATTTAAGGAGTTACTCCTCAGCATTTAAAGCATCTGGAGACCTATATTCACTGTTATATTACTTGATTTAAAATCAAAACCCTTCAAGCTCTCATTTATTGTTCATAACTCCAGCTCTTGTATCTCACCTTTTTAGTTCTCATTTATTACGAATTATTTCTGTAAAGAGAATGAGTGATACTCATTAAATCATCCCATTTATTGTATCCAATGGTGAGTCACCCTTTGTTCTTTGAGTAAGTGAATAATTCTCATCAAAGAAGAACTCAAGATATTAGAAGAAAAATAGGGGCGTATTTTTCGTAGGATCGTCTTGAAGTTGTAAAAGATTTTGAATGCACTCATAAGCATTTTACATTAGTGAAATTTTCAAGGGGAGTCTTGAGGAGTGAACGTAGATTTGGAAGAAGCCAGACCACTATAAACCTTGATGTTTTGTTTATTTTTCTCTCCCTAACCCCTTTAATATTTGTATTGGTTTATTCTTTATTTATACTTGTTATATTTGTTTGCAATATTAAAAAATTTTTGAAAATATTTTAAAATTGTTATTATCTTTTTAAGACCTAATTCACCCCCCTGTTGAGTTGCCTAGACTAACAATTGGTATCAGAGCTTGGGCTCTTATTTTTTTGACTTAACAGTCTATGTGTTTATATGGCAACCACTAGCATCGAAACCTATCCAGTCTGAAAATCAGTAGATCAATAGATCTCCCTTGTTCAATGGAACAAACTATAATTATTGGAAGACTAGAATGAGAATATATATTCAAGCCGTAGACTACAACCTTTGGAGGGTTATCATAAATTGACCCAGAAGACCTACCACGACCATTGAAGGAACAATCGTTCCCAAAAAAAATGAAAGGATCGAAAATGACATTAGAGAGATTCAAAAGAATGCTAAAGCCATGAATCTCCTATATTGCTTTCTTAACCCAAATGAGTCTAATAGGATCTCAACATGTGACACCGCTAAGGAAATATGAGTTACACTTGAAGTTACCCATGAGGGAACTAATCAAGTCAAGGAGTCCAAAATATGCATACTTGTTCATCACTATGAATTATTCAAAATGAAGCATGATGAAATCATTTTTGATGTGTACTAGCTTTATTGATATTATTAATGAACTAAAATCTCTTGGCAAAATTTATTTCAATGCAGAAATAGTGAGAAAAATTCTTAGCTGCATGCCTAAGAACTGGGAAGCTAAGGTCATAGCTATCCAAGAAGCTAAAGACCTCAACACACTCAGCTTGGAGGAACTTCTTGGATCTCTCATGACTCATGAGATGAATATCAACATGGATGATGAGGACGATAACAAGAAAAAGAAGGGCATTGCCTTCAAGTATTTAACTCATGACGAAGAATTCGATGAAGACTCCTCAAGTGATGATAACGAAGATATAACCCTCATTACGAAGAAATTCAAACAGTTTTTTAGAAATAAGAAGCAAGGAAGAAGAAGGTAATTTAAGAAGGAAAGACACAAATACGAGCCTACCAAATTCAAGGTCGATTTAAGCAAATTCAAAATCGATCACAAGAAAGATGAGATCATTTGCTATGAATGCAAAAAGCCCAGGCATGTCAAGGCTGAATGTCCTCAACTTAAGAAGCAGTTTAAAAAGGGTCTCAAGAAAGTTATGATAGCAGCATGGGACGAAAGCGATGACAGCAGCTCCGAGGATGAAAGAGAAAAAAAGGAGATTGCAAATCTATGCCTCATGGCTACAGAAGATGACGAGGTAACACCTGACACTTTTTCCTTAGATGAATTACAAAGTGCATTTAAAGATTTGCACGATGAATTGAGAAAAATAGGTGCTAAGAACTCTATTTTAAAAACGTTAGTTCTTACTTCGTCATGTGAAATAGAAACCTTGAAAAATGAAAAACTTGCTTTATCAAAACAAGTTTTTATTTTGAAAGATGAAAACAATGTTCTAAATGAAAAGGTTTAAGACCTTATTAAAACTGTTTACAAGTTCACTCTTGAAAAGAACAACTTAGACAAACTTCTCGATATGCAAAAATATGTTTTTGACAAGGCCGGAATTAATTTTTGTATTTCTAAGTTTAGACCATTCAGAGCTTACTCTTTAGATGAAGTTATTGTTTTGTGATGTTTCTCTTGAGATCAAATCAGATCAGGTCCTTGTTGATGTTCTGACTATGTTGATGAAAGTTATTTTTTGGAGTTTGGTAACTACTCTGGTATGGAGCTGGTCTCGGTTCTTTTCTATGTTAATGGAGTTGTAGTTCATAGTTCATTTGGGCTGATTTTGGTTTGCTGTGGGTATATTTGTGTTTTATGGGTATATCGGATGCTTCGATTTTAGCTTTAGCCTGTCATGGGGTTAAAATCTTCAATTGTTGTCCCAATGCTCTGATGTTTTGGCTGCTCTGTTGGCTTGGTTGTTGATTTGGAGTTTTTAGTATCATGTTGAAGGAATAGATCTATTCATGGAAATTTTTTGGAATCTTATAGATCTATAGTTGGAGAGGTTTCTTTTTCTCTGATGCTCTGTCCTAGTTTTGTGCTTGGAGTTAGTTTTAATATATTGCTCAAAATGGTGTTGCTGGAAAATGGCTACAAATGATTTTCGATGGAGCTGTTTTTGTTTTAGTTCTGGTGAAATTGCACCGGATGCAATCTGGGTGTTTTGGACTGTAGCGTAAGCTACCAGAGATTAGATGTTTAGTGGTTGCGTAAAACCATGTGTTATTCGTGTTGGTTATGTTTTATTTCACTTCCTTCCAGCAATGAATGGGTTTTGCTGCTTCACCAATGGACTGCATATGAAATCAGCTCTGGTTTTTGGGTAATTTGCTCACTGGTCTTACTGTATATTCTTTACGGATCTTCTTCTATGCGAAGAACTGGAATGGATGCGTTTGGATTGGCCAGGGGTTGAAGATGTAGTGCTTTGCATGTGCCATGAGTGCGCTACAATTACGGTTTTCGATGTTCTGTAACTTTGCTGCTGTAATTTGCTTTGGGAAGGGATGCGTTGAAAATCAAACCTGCTTGACCTACACATGGATCTATGAAGAATAGATGGTATCCAGCTGGATTCTAATTTGGACATCTTTGCTTGGTGACCTCCACTAGTTGTAAAGTGGGACCAAATAGGATGTTTCTTGCGTCAGTTTGGTGGGGCCCTTGACCAACAGGTTTAATTCATAAGCTAATTCAAATGGTGGGCCCTATGAAGATTATGGTTAATGTGATAGGTTATCTCAGAGGATTGAAAGTATTGCTTTGTGAAATGAAAACAACTAAGGAACTAACTTTGGTATAGACTTGTTTCTTACCTTCAGCAGGGGTGATCTTGACTCTATTCTTTTCTCCCTCGAGTTGGGAAATGTGACTATATATCAGAGACTAAGTATATCTTGGTTGAATTTTGGGATTTTTCCTTCACCGTAGTCAGTTTTTCACCTCTGTTTGGCTAACTTATGACTGTTTTGCACAAGTTTTGGATTTTTAGTTGTGTGATGCGTCCTAACTGTGCGGGTTGTGCGCGAAGTTGTACGTAGTTGTTTTTCTATCCACACGGGTTGTGCGTGGAATATACTTGCTCGATAGCTTTTCCCCGATTAGAGCGGGGGTTTGGTTTTATTTGTTCAATACACACAAAGTGTACTAGCACAGAGAGTCAAAATAATAGACGACGCTATTATCTGTTTCTCATAACTAAGTTAGGCCTACTAAAACTCTGTGCTACCGTCGTACCGATGGTATGTCCATTTCCACCTAAACTATGAACATAAAACTTATATTTTGCAAGGACCTAAAATTTGATCTTCTATGTATAAGCCGTACTCTACACACTAGATTAAATACTATACAGAATATTGAACATTCGTGCATAACAAAGAAATAATATACATACATTGCACATAAAGATTCTCATATAATGAAAAATTAATTTTATTAAAATAAAATTAAATACTAAAAATATGATTTTCAATATATCAACCCTATCATTACCAAAGAGCATATGTGTAACCTTCTATATTGAACAAAACATTATATCTCGATTCGTTTTCCTATTCACTAGCACACTGAGCACATGAAAAACTCTCTGTGGTTTTAAAAACACGATGGCCACGGCAATTTGATGTCACGACCGTGTGCTTTGTTGAACCTAAAGTAACGGCCGCCATGAATTTTCTTTTAGCCGCACCTTTTTCTCCATATTCGTCACAGCTTAATGGAGGTTAACTACCAAGATCTATTGATTATGAATATGATTTAAGCCAAGAAAGAAACTGGATAGGTAAATGCCAAAATCGGCTACAGATAAAAACTTTTTTGATGTTAGACGATCAAAATAAAACTCGGTATATTCTCCCAAAGCTAGTTTAGAGTCATACCTTATGAAATCTGGTAAAATTGATTTCGGTTGCTGCAACAACTCTTAGTCTAGAATCGTTCGCGATTGTAGACTTCAAGTTGAAACTTCAAATCCAAGCCTTCTAATGTATTTCTGAATGCTAGAATGCGTCTGTAGTGTGGGCTACCTTGAACGTGTTCCTCACAACCCTATCTACTCACCAAGAGAATACATAAAAACCCTAGTTGTATATATTGTATATTGTGACTAGGGTTGCATAATAGCATATAAATACGTTATAATAGAGACCCGTGGAGTAAATATAGCTTGGGCGCCCAATGTAATTGCGAAAATCCACCTCAACCCAGAAGCAATTTCATAAACATTAATTATAATTTATTCCACTAAAGAATTATAATTACACTCCTAGCTATATTTTTAAAATCGAATATTCGAGCTCTTGTTATTAAATGCTTATTTATTCTCTCCACGTTAAGATTACCGATATCTACTAGTTAAATTAAATTACTGATAATTATATTTAATTGGCTTCCTTAAAAATTTCTTAAGCCATTCCGCTTAACTTATTTGACTGCCAGATAATTAAATCTACTTGTAAGATTTGGCTCGATCAAAACTTATAAACTTCCTTAAGGGGGTATCATCAATCCTGATCATTTTGAACATGGATTCCGTCAATACTTAATATTCATCATATAATTAATATCGTTATCTAACTCACCAGGATTATAGACCCGCAAAAGATCACACCTTTTAGTGAATCAAAATAGTGAATATTAAATATACGTAAATAATTAATTATTTTGGGATTAAGAGTATAAGCACTTATAATAACCATGTAGTGTGAATTAATTTATATAGTCAGTATAAAATTAATTATTCCAACGTGGTCCTATTTAATACACACAAAATGTACTAGGACAGCGAGTCAGAACAATAGGCAATACTATTATCTGTTCCCCGTAACCCAGACAGGTCTACCAAAACTCTACGTTACAGTCGTATCGATGGTTTATCTAATTCTATCTAAACTGTGAACCAAAAACTTATATTCCACAAGAACCTTTAATCTGGTCTTCTGTGTGTAAGCCGAAATCTATACAACAGATTAAATACTATGTAGAATAAATGATACCCTTGCAAATCATTAAATAAAAAATGAAATGCATATATTGTTCATTAAGATTCTCATAAAATAGAAAAACTAATTTTATTAATAAATAAAATTAAATACTGAAACAAAAAATTTATTATTTTTAGTATACAACCCTGATAATCTCCTACTTATACTCAAAATCATGCTGTCATAGATCTAACTTATTTTCCTTCTACATGACTATCAAAAGTCTTAGCCGATAGGCTCTTTATAAAATGATGTACAAGGTTGTCCACCGATACAATATTGGTCATAGTTACATCACCCCTTTGTACAATCTCTCGTATCAAGTGATATTTACGGTCGATGTGCTTTACTTTCTTGTGGGCTCTTAATTCCTTCGAGTTAGCAACCGCCCCGCTATTGTCACAGTAAAGCGTAATAGCCGATTGTACTAAAGGCATTACACCTAGATCCAGTAGGAAGTTTTTAAGCGAAACGGCCTCCTTGGCTGCTTCAAAAGCTGTCACGTACTCGGCCTCCACGGTGGAATCAGCAATACAGGATTTCTTGATACTCCTCCAACTTATAGCTCCTCCTCTAAAGGTAAAGACATATCCCAAGGTAGACTTCTGGGAATTCTTATCTAACTGGAAAGTCGAGTTCGTGTACCCCAAAGGTACTAAACTATCTACTTGGTAAATCAATATATAATTTCTAGTCCTTTTCAGGCACTTGATTATATATTTTACCGCTATCCAATGCTCCTGTCTTGAATTAGACTTATATCTGCTAACCATGCAAACGGAAAAATAGATATCGGGTCTAGTGCGTAACATAGAATACACGAAGCTTTCCACTACCAAAGCATAAGGAACTGCCATCATCTTCTCTATTTCATCAGGTGTCTTAGGACACTGATCCTTGGATAGAGTGATTCCATGCCCGAAGCGGAGAAACACTTTCTTAGAATTTTGCATGCTAAAATGAGCAAGGACAGTGTCGATATAACTAGCTTGTGATAAACTCAACATCCTCTATTTTTGATTTTGCATAAGCTTGATCCCAAGGATGTGATTGGCTTCTCCCAAGTCTTTCATATCAAACTATCTAGACAATCAAACTTTAATCGAAGATAATACCCCCACATCGTTTTCGATGTGTTCTTTGTCTTCCACATAAATTACTAGAAAGACCACTACGCTTCCATTATGCTTCTTGTATACACAGGACTCGTCAGGACTTTGATCAAAATCATAAGACTTAATGGTCTGAGCAAACCGAGTGTTTCAAGATCAAGATGCCTGCTTAAGTCCATAAATGGATCTCTTAAGCTTGTACAACACGTGCTTTTGGCTCTTTGCTATGAAACTGTCTAGTTGTACCATATAGATATACTCATCAAAACTTTCGTTAAGAAAAGCTGTCTTGACATCTATTTTCTAAATTTCATAATCTAAATGAGCCACAATGGATAAGATAATTCGGATAGACTTAAGCAATATTGGTAAAAATATTTTCTCATAATCGATCCCTTCTTTTTCAGTGAACCCTTTTACAATAAGCCTAACTTTAATGGTTTTTACCTTTTCGTCTACTCCTCTCTTCTTCTTGTAGATCAACTTGCATCCAATGAGTTTTATCCTTTTGGGTGGTTCTACAAGTTTACAAACCTGATTAGAATACATAGATTTTATTTTTGAATTCATAGCCTTTTATCAAAGATCTACGTCTTTGTCTTAGAGTGCTTCGTTGTAGTTGCAGGGTTCGGTATCTAATTCTACTAGGATCCTATCAAAAGACTCTCCTAAGAACATATATTGATCGGGTTGACGAAGAACCCTCCCACTACGACGAGGCACTACATGTGTCTGTGTATTAGCAGTGACACGCTGTGCTGATTCTGAACCCCATGTACTAAGATCCACATGCTGCCCTGGTTGTTAAATTGGCATGCCAATAGTAGCACCCTAAAATGGTTTAGGATGCACGTGTCTCGATAATTCTCCTACTACGACAAGACAATGGGACATCGATGACTCATGATTTTTTTCCGTTCCATTAGTATTTCCTCTCAGTTCTTCTAGAATAATTTTACTCTTAGACTTGTGGTCCATTTTATAATCCTTTTTCAAGAATCGGGCATTGGTATTGACAATGACCTTTTGATCATTTGGATTATAAAACAAACCACCGTTCATTCCTCTGGGATACTTGATAAAGAAATAGACTTCTATTCTTAGTTCCAACTTACCCGCATTCCCTTTCACCATGTGTGCTAGACACCCTCAAATCAGAATATGTCTCAAACTAAGCTTGCGCTCAGTCCACAATTTTGTGGGAGTAGAAGGTATTGACTTAGAAGGTATTAAGTTTAGAATGTAACCTGCTGTCTCTAATGCAAATTTCCCAAACGAATCAAGTAAATCTGAATAACTCGTCATCAACCTTACCATTTTCATAAGAGTCTTATTCCTTATTTCTGCTACACCATTTTGCTATAGAGTGCCTAGTATAGTCAGTTGGGATGCAATCCCCGCTGCTGACAAATAGTCCCTAAACTCTCCAAAGAGGTACTCGCCACCACGGTCGGATCATAGTGACTTGATACATTTACTCAGACACTTCTCCATTTTCTCCTTGAATTCTTTAAATTTTTCAAAGTATTCAGACTTACAGTGTATCAAATAAACGTGTCTAGACCTTGAGTAGTTGTCAATGAAAGTGACGAATTACTCAAAGCCTCCTCTAGCCCGAAAAGTCATAGATCCACATAAGTCAGAGTGAACTAGTTCTAACGATTTTTTAGCTCTATATCCTTTAGCCGAAAATGTCCTCTTTGTCATTTTACCTTTCAAACAGGATTCACAGACTGGAAGTATGTCGTGACCCGGAACGTTTTTATTTTGAGTAATTATTTTCGACATAATTAAATTAATAGGAATGATTCGTTGTACGCTATTAACGTGTGTGAGAACTCAAGATATTAATTGGTGATTGATTTTATAATAACGATTTTAATTTATTTATTCAATTAAATTAATGGTTTAACTTAGGTAAAATAAAATTACCAGTTAAAGTATAACTA
>JAUMHN010441329.1:0-11412 GCA_032360265.1 Heliamphora ciliata
AGCTTTCTGAGCATGATAACTGTGTATATGTGGGTATGGAGGTTGAATCTCAGGATAGATGAGTCTTGCCTTAGGGCGTTTGGAATAACAGATTTGAAAGCCAAGTTAGAAACACGTTTGGCCGACGTGTTTTCTAACAGGGAATCTGAATAGGTTATCCAAATTGACGAGTCCGTCTTGTTAGTTCTCCTCGGTATGCGAGACATGTTTGCATAATCATATATGGCTATGTGATAGCATGATTATGTGTTTATGTTACGTAGTAGCATGTAGTAGGAAAGCTTATCCTGTTTAAATTGCTTCCTATAGAATTATGTCCATGCGGGGAGTGCGGGGACGGGGTCGTGGCCGGGGTCGTGGCTGAGGACGTGCCTATGATCAGGTTCCGGAGGAAGGGAACATTCCTGCCCCATAGGAACAAGTGGGTGGTACTGAGGTTGGCAGCGCTGATGTCGTCCATGAGATGTTATCCACTATGCGAGCGATGGCTGAAGCTACTAGGGCTAGTGTGCGGGTTCCTAAGCCGAGGGCTTCGGTGGCCATACGGGAGTTTCGACGGTTAGATCCTCCAACCTTTTCTGGGGAGCCGGACCCCAAGGTGGCTACTGAGTGGTTAGAAGTGACCAGCTCTATCTTCGATACTCTAGATATCGAGGAAGATGCTTTGCGTATCAAGTTAGCAGTATTCCAACTGCGAGAAGATGCTAGAGAGTGGTGGAAGTTTGCCAAGACCACTGTGGAAGACACGTGGGCTGCATTCACGAGAGTCTTCTTGGAGAAGTACTTCCCGAGGTCTTCAAGGGATACTTACAGAGAGGAGTTCCTCTCTCTTGTTCAGGGAAATCTGTCAGTGGTCCAGTATGAGGCCAAGTTCACGAATCTGTCGCGGTTCGCACCTGAGATGGTGTCTACAGAGAAGTTATGCATTTAGAGGTTTGAGAGGGGACTTCGACCTGCTATCAAGGATAGAGTTACAGCGTTGGATGTGGAGGTGTACATCAAGTTGGTGGAAGATGCTATTCGGGTAGAGAACTCGTTAGCAGACAGCCGTTGGATTAGAGAGAGCGGGAGCCAGCAGGGCAGTGGAGATACTCATTTCCAGAGGCACTGGAAAAAGCGCCAGAGGTTGTCTGGACCTAGTTCTCATGTTGTCGGATTGTACCAGCCGCAGTCGTCTGCACCTACACTCTATGTGGCTTTGACAGGAAGGCCAGAGCATAGAGGACTGATCTTTTATCATTGTGGACAGCCGAAACATCGTTCAGTTGAGTGCCAGTAGAAGGGCCAGGCTCAGAGTTCAGCGCCCGTCCAGTCACAGGCGAGAGACCTACTTATCTTTTTTGGGTGTGGTTAGTCCAGGCACTTTCGCAGATAGTGTCCCAGAGAGGGGAATGTCCAGGGCGCGACAGGAGCACCAGTTGCTTCATCTGTACAGAGGCGACTGGCTCCACAGCAGCCCAGGGCTCAGGCGTCCAGGTTTGCGAAAGGAGGTGCTTCAGCTCAGTCAGTGAGGCAGCCATCGACTCAGAGTTATGGTGGGCAGACCAGACTACCGCAGGCCAGGTCTTATGTTCTTGCTGATCGCAATGCTTCTAAAGCACCAGTTGCGTCTGATACTGCTGTTACTCCAGCCTTGATCAGAGGTACTCTTCTAGTCTTTAGATCATGGGCCAGTGTTCTCATCGACACGGGAGCATCACATTCTTTCATTTCCTTTGCTTTTTCATCTGCATTGGGGTTGGAAATGGTCTAGTTGGGTAGTACCTTGTATGTGGAAACCCCAGTTAGTGGGAGTGTGACGCTGAGTCTTGTTTGTAGATCCTGTGTACTGAAGGTCGCCGATCGTTGTTTAGAGTTTGATTTTATCATTCTAGACATGACCACATTTGATGTCATCCTAGGGATGGACTGGCTGACCACCTACTGTGCCGTTATAGACTGTGAGCGATGAAAGGTGTCAATCTGTACGCCGGATGGTGACTGTTTTCACTTGGTAGGTGATCGGGATGAGGTCTTGAGGTCTATGCCCGATGCCACTAGAGTTCGAGGAGATTTGGATTTCCTCTTTTCTGCGCTCGGGTTGGATGAGCCAGTTGGGGTTTGAGGGGTGTTGCCCCATGTGGTTTGCAACTATCCGGATGTTTTTCTAGACGATCTGTTTGAGTTGCCACTTAGCCGAGATGTGGAGTACTCCATCGACCTTGTTTCGGGAGTTGTTCCTATCTCTACGTCATCTTACCGTTTTGCACCGGCTGAGTTGAGAGAACTCAAGGTGCAATTACAGGAGTTGCTAGATAAAGAGTTTGTACGGCCGAGTACATCGCCGTGGGGAGCTCCAGCGCTTTTTGCAAAGAAGAAGGATGGTTCGTTGCGGTTGTGTATAGACCACATGAAGTTGAACCAGGTGACTGTGAAGAACAAGTATTCGATGCCGAGGATTAACGACTTGTTTGATCAGTTGAGGGGATCCCATTGCTTTTCGAGGATAGACTTGAGGTCAGAGTATCATCAACTGAGGATTAGGGATGACGACATAGCAAAGACCGCCTTTCGGACTCGCTATGGTCACTACGAGTTTCTGGTTATGCCGTTTGATTTGACAAACGCGCCTGCGACGTTTATAGGTTTGATGAATCAAATCTTTCATCCTTATCTGGACAGTTTCGTAGTCTTGTTCGTGGATGACATTCTTGTCTACTCACCCACAAGGGAGATGCACGAGGAGCATCTGCATGTTGTCCTACAGCTTCTGAGAGAATAGCTTGTATGCGAAGTTCGAGAAGTGTGAGTTCTGGATGACAGAGGTGAGATTCCTTGGACATGTAGTGTCGAAGGATGGGGTATCAGTGGACAAGTCGAAGACTGATGCGGTAACGGATTGGCGACGACTGAAGAATGTTTTTGAGGTCCGCAATTTTTTGGGTCTAGTAGGTTATTATCGACGGGTTTTACAGGACTTCTCTCGACTTGCAGCACCGACGACGCGTTTGACGCGGAAGGGAGTCTTATTTTTGTGGAGCGAATCCTGTGAGTCAGCTTTTCATGAGCTGAAGAGGAGATTGACCAGTGCACCTGTGCAGATCATTCCTGAGCGAGGTTTGGGCTACACTATGTACTACAACGCGTCATATGAGGGTTTGGGTTGCGTTTTGATGCAGGAAGGCAAGGTTGTAGCTTATGGATCCCGACAATTGAAGACACACAAGAGAAACTACCCGACACATGATCCAAAGTTGGCGGCCGTGGTCTTTGCCTTGAAGACATGGCATCACTATCTCTATGGTGAACGTTTGAGGTCTTCTCTGATCACAAGAGCCTAAAATACTTGTTTTCACAGAAGGACTTGAATCTTTGCCAACGTCGATGGATGGAGTTGTTAGAAGACTACGACTTTGATTTGTAGTACCATCCGGGTAAGGCAAATGTCGTAGCGGATGCGCTTAGCCGGAGATCTCATGGTTCGTTAGCTTCTGTGGCTATACAGGAGTGGGACATGCTAGGGAATGTTGGGTAGTTCGATCTGTATCTCGGGGAGAGAGAGGAAGGTGCGACCTTATATTCAGTTGCTTCACAGCCTGCATTGATTGCACACGTGTTAGAGGCTCAGAGGATAGATCAGGAGGCTCAGATGATACGGGACCGCATTGCTAGTGGGACAGATACAGCAAGATGGGTGATGAGTTCAGATCAGAGTCTGAGGTTATCAGGATGGTTGTTTGTGCCGGAGTCGTGCCGTGCTGTGGTGCTACATGAGTTTCATCACTCACGTCTTGCAGTACATCCGGGAAGCACGAAGATGTATCACGATCTACACCATCAGTTCTGGTGGACGGGAATGAAGAGGGATGTGATCCGATTCGTTTCTCGTTGCTTTACTTGTCAGCAAGTGAAGGTGAAAAACCAGAGACCAGCTGGATTGTTGCTGTCGTTGCCTGTATCTGAGTGGAAGTGGGAGAATGTCACTATAGATTTTCTATCAGGACTTCCACGCTCGCCGAGGGGACATGATGCTATTTGGGTTGTAGTGGATAGGCTGACGAAGTCAGCACATTTTCTTTCCATTCGAGTGAGAGACTTAGTGGATAGATTGAGCAGATTGTACATTCAGGAGATAGTCCGACTACATGGAGTGCCGGTGACTATTGTTTTTGATCGAGACCCACGCTTTACATCGCGCTTTTGGCAGAGTCTTCAGGTGGCTTTGGGGACAAGCTTGACTTTTAGTACAGCTTTTCATCCTCAGACCGACGGTCAGTCTGAGAGGACTATTCAGATTTTGGAGGACATGCTAAGAGCCTGTGTGCTCGATTTTTGGGGTCCTTGGGAGGATCATCTATCTTTGGCAGAATTTGCATACAACAATAGCTATCAGTCCAGTATTAGGATGGCACTGTATGAGGCTCTGTATGGTAGGCCGTGTAGATCGCCTGTTTATTGGATAGAGGTGGGAGAGAACGTTGTTTTGGGACCCAACTTGGTGCAGGAAACGAAAGAGGTGATTATAGTGATTCGTCAGCGATTGGTGACAGCACAGAGTCGCCAGAAGAGTTATGCTAATCGGAGGAAGAGACCGTTAGAGTTTACTGTGGGAAATCATGTGTTTTTGAAGGTCTCGCCTCACAGAGGGTTGATGAGATTTGGTCGTAGCGGGAAACTATCACCACGTTTTATTGGACCATTCGAGATCTTGGAAAGGATTGGGGCGGTAGCATATCATCTGGCTTTGCCACCTCAGTTAGCATCTGTGCACAATGTCTTTCATGTTTCTATGCTTCGGAAGTATGAGCCGGATCCGTCTCATGTATTAGATTGGACTGAGTTGCGAGTTAACGAGGATGTGACGTATGAGGAGCGTCCCGTGAAGATTTTGGATACAAAGGAATAGGTGTTGCGGGGGAGGATGATTGTGCATGTCAAAGTTCAGTGGCTTCATCATGGGGTTGAGGAAGCAACTTGGGAGCTTGAGTCCGGAATGCATGCTAGATACCTAGACCTGTTTACCTCGTAACCTACTAATGAATTTCGAGGGTAAAATTCCTTAAGGGGGGAGAGTTGTGAAACCCGGTACCTTGTTATTTGTGAAATATGTATATATGACGTTTTTCTTTTCATTATAAGCATGCCTCGATGTTTCATTAATTCTTTTCGTGTTGTTTAGAACAGCATGTTTAGGAATACGTGTGACGCATGCGGGGGGTTTGGCTTAATTCCTTTCTTAGGTTTGCAACCCAGCAATGACCGCTCGAGTGGTGGGTTGTCCGCTCGAGCGGGGTAGTGGCAGAGTGGTTGTCCGAGAGATGACTGCTCGAGCGGTGGGGTGCCAGAGCTTATGTCGGCAAGGGGTCCGCTCGAGCGGTGGTGCCTGGACGCGACTTTTTATAAAAGCTGACAGCCTTGGTTTTTGAGCCACAAAATATCTTTTCAAGCCTATCTCTTCCTCTACACCTTTTCTCTACCTTCTCTCTAGCATTCGGGAGGCCCGGGGCTTGGTTTTTGGTGGTTGAATAGCAGATCCGCGTTATTCGAGTTGAGGGCTTCGTATCCATCCGGACGAATTCTCGTTCTGACGCAGTTCAGTTTTGAGACGTCGAGCTTTTAGCTCTCCGAGGTAGGATTCTAGACTATCCTACTGTATAAGGGTGTTTCATGCAATTATATGTATTTTCAACGGATAGCAAATACACTAACTGTCATATTTATGCTTAAACCTTGTTTTACACGGATAAAAAGCATGCTTATTGCTTTTCTTGGTTTATCTGCTTATATGACAAGTGGTTGGAGGGTTTTCAAAGGGTTTTCTTGAAAACGGTGGTTTTAGATGGAAAATCTCAACATTTTCATGTTTTAAAGGTTTGGAGCTAACCCTTGGGGTTGAGTCTCAGGTTTTGAAACGTTTTGTTGAAAATGGGAAAAGGCATTTTAAAATGTTTTTGTTTGATCTCCATGTTGATAGATGGATCTATATATACATGTATAATGTATATTTGTAAAAAATTTTGTGAAATGGTTCGGGTTTTGAGAAGAATATCTAGATGTACCGGGATGACGGGTATTTGGCACGAGTTGCTCTCGGTGAAAGTCTGAAAACGTGAGCAGAGTAGGTACCTTTTTTATCCTTCAGGGTAGTTCCCATAAAGAAGGTCGGTTTGGGTGCTCTTTTCCCTTAGGTTTTCGCCTGTAAAGTTAGCTTTTACGTCATGGTGCTCCGTATAGAACTTGTCATTTCCTAGCAGGTCTTGAGAGATGCTGGAACTAGGTAATGGGCTGGAGTCTATAGTTGTTACCTCTATCCCCTTATGATGGAATCGGTACATAGGATCATATTCATATTTTTCGCGATAGTACATTCTGCGAGGGAACAATATTTTGGTTACTGTTTTTCCTTAACTGTGGTTGATTATTTGCATTTGTTGCAATACCTGGTTTGAAGGATGAAAACATGGGTTTTATGAGATAAAATCATTTTGGGAGACTTGTGTAGTCTGGTGGGAAAAACGTGGGGTTTGTGGAAAACCGTTTTGGATTCTGTGGTTAAGTTTAGTTCCCACCTTATATAATTGCGTATTTCCTGCTTTACAACTTGATTGTCTGTTTCTATTGAGCTTCGGCTCACGGGTGAGATTTTCGTGTCAAAACCATTTTCAGGTGATGATGTAGAAGAGGAGTAGCTTTGGTGATGCCTGCGGTGGCTGGAGACTTTTATAGTTTTTTTTTTAGGCATGCCTGATCCTGAAGGTAGTTTTTTTTGTACGCCATAAGGCGACATATAGTATGCATGTTGGAAGTGTATGTTTTCCCTTATGAGAGATGTATTATTGTTGGATTTTCCCTTTATTTTAACAGTTGGTTTTGATGATATAAAACTCTATTTTATTAAAATTGGTGTTTTGGAAGATTTTCACGTGACCCCGGGTTTTGGGGCTTGATAGGCTAGCTCTAAACCCTCAACAAACACATTTTTCCAAAGTTTTCATAAAAACTCCTTTTTTAAGCCATCCCTCCGAAAACCAACCTCCGAAATACGAGATTACATGAATCCATCGCTTTAAAACCAATCGAGAAAAGTGAGAAAGGCTAAAACCCAACCACCGAACCACCAAAACAACACTAATAGCCCACACAGGACCCCAGTCGACTGGCCCAAGCCCTAGTCGACTGAAAAACTCTCTGGAAAAAGAAAGCAAAGACAGAAGCAATTTTAATCGACTGACCTCCCAGGTCCAGTCGACTGAACTCCCCAAAAGATGATCCAGTCGACTGACCACCAAGGTTCAGTCGACTGAACAACCCAAAAAATGGTTTTTAAGGTACAGATCGGCCTTTTTAAACCCAAGATGAATCCTCAAAACTTCCATCAAGCACCCTCAAACTCACACACACACACAAGCCTATCACCGAAGGCTTCAACGTAACATCTAACCCCGTTTTCATCCAACCAAACACCGAAAAACGATTTTAACCCAAAATCGAATTTGAAACATAAATCACTTTTCATGCATTTTTAAATGGTAGAAACATGTAGGATTACACATAATACCCTCTAATAGTTATACAGTCTCGGATCCTACCTCGGTGAGTTAAAACTTGACACCTCGATCCATATCCAAAATCGAGCTTCGTCAGAGTGGAATTCTGTCCGAATGGACGTGTAACCCTCATGCCAATACTAAGGATCTGCAGTTGATTTGTCAAAAACTAAGCCCCAGGCCCCCGAGAAGTAAGAGAAAAGGAGAGAGAAAATGAGAAAACTTAGTCGAGAAGTATTTTTTGAAAATATCTAACTCTAGATATTTATAGGCAAAATATCTTTCTCAAAAATATCTTTTTTTTGAATTTTTAAAATTCGCACAGCAACTCCCTATAACCTCGAGAACCAACCCCGCATGCTTATTTAAACGTAAACATGCATCAAATAAATAAATTATACACCGTAGAAAATTATATGCGAAAACACATCAAACATATATATAAGTCTCAAAAAGAGACGGGTTCGGGTCTCACATATGCACATAAATACTTTGAGTTTAGCTAGAACATAAATATGCAAATTTAAACACATGAAAATACGTAAATAACTTCACAACCAAATAAATTAACCAATCATGGCATAAAATCATAAAAGTAACCAAAAACACAATTTAAACACTTAGGCCTTAATTCTCTGTTTAACGAGTTGCAGGTCTTAGTTACTATTCAGTGACTTTTAAATATATCAACCATTGGAGAAAAATTCTAACAATTGGTAGGCACCTATTTGGGATGTTCTTAACACTTTTTATGTTTTATACTCTTCCTACTTTTGCCTCTAAGGTCTCAGTTTTGATAAAATAAAATTCTGTGACAGTGTAGAGGGTAGTTTCAGAATAATAGCGAGAAAACTAAATGGCTTCACAAAATAGAAATGAGGACTTAAGCTTAAAAATGGATTTTTAAAATTTTTATAGTGGTATATCTATAAGTTTTGAAGCTCTCGGACTTGACCTTACATTTTTCTCATTTTTCGTGAATGTATTATAGATGTTCTACAAAACAGTATCCAAATTCGACACACTTTTGGAGAATCGATGTCATTTTCTCTACATACATTCAAACGGGTTGATTCTAGTGGGGTTAGAAAGATAAGACGTTTATCTATCCAACAACATAAAAATCATACCAAGAGCTTACTTTTACAGTAAATGGCATGAATTCAAAGTGGTCTATCCAAACAGACATTTTAGCCCGATTTACTTCTCAAATTTTAAAATAATAAGGAAAAATATTTGGATCTCAAGAAATTTTGTGCATGTAAATAATATATTCATGAAGTTACAGTAAAAATCTCAAAATTTTTTGATGAGTCTAGATCACTCAAAGAAAATGAAAAAAATCAAAATTTTGACAAAAATGTTTTCTAGACAGATTTGAAGATGAAGAAAAACATGAGTTTTCTAGGCTCCTAGGCCCATGGCCCTTGCATGCATGGCTATATCTCTCATATATATGATTGATATATGAGCTATATACCATTTGCATGGATCAAAAGCAAGAGAAGATGATGGATTGATAAGGAGAAAGAATGAAAGCAAGAAAATGAATTCAAGACCATATCTCACCGATTTGAGTATTGATCTTGAATCTAAAAGTTTTTGGGATCTAAGAAAACCTTGTAGATATGAAATACATGTATAAAAATATTGTTCCTACCTTAGAAATGCTTGATGGATGATGAATATAGAGGCTCCTAGTTGAAGAACACAAGAACACCTTGAAGAACTTAAAGAACACACACTTCGTCTTCACTTTATCTCTCTACCTCACACTTAGAACACTTAGAGAAAATTTTTGCAAACACAAAGTGGTTTGGGAGAGAATGACCGAACCTAGGGGTGGGTTTTGTATTCTTTTAAAATAATTTTGAAGCCAAAAGGGAGGCTAATGATGTTATGTAAGGCCTATAGAAGCCTATGCCTACTAAAATTGCATGCATGCCTTACAAACAGATAAAAATTTTTGGTTGAGTGTTTAAGTGGCCAAGTTGGCCGGCCATGGGGGGGGTGGGGGGGTGGGGTGGGGGTGTTGACTCCAATTTTTGAATTTTGTAGTATAATATTGTTTTATTGTATATTTAATGATATATATGTACTACATTGTTCAAGAATTATATTCAAAAATTAACTTAATATATATTTTTAACTATGAATATTAAAAATTTGAATTAATATAATAATTTTAGGTATTGTACTTAATTTTTATATCTTAATTTGATTATATCATTATTTAGTTGTGGTGGTTGGGTTAAATTTTAATTTTTGTACAATTTCGTAACTTGATGTATATTTTTTAATTACCTTTATACTAGTTTTAATTTAATTTAATGAATTTAGATTTTAGAACTCAATTTCATGATTTAGTATTATTTTATCATTATTTAATTATTTGTGTGGTGTATCTTTACTTTATTTAAGTCGCATTATGTTTATATAAGATTTAGCTTAAAGTTACTTTAGATTAATATACATATATATATATAACAAGTCCGTATGGTTCCACAATAATGTTCCAATCTAATTTAAACCATTCTCAAGTAATAACACCTAAAGTTATTAAATGGCATGAAATAGAAGAAGCTGATCAACAAGATAATAATTGACATATGCGTGTGTTCATATAATTATTGATCTTATTTTCTTAATTATTGAAAAGATTTAGATTAATTGGATCCAAATTGAATATTGGGCCTAGTTATGGTATCAGAGCCATCTGTGTATAATTAGTTGCAGCTATTCTCGTCGTAATAGAGGGAATCATCAACAACATATTTTAGTTTTAATATACCACCATATCCAATATCATAAGCATCTGTTTCTACAATTTGAAATGCTTGAGGATTTGGTAAACATAAACATGGGAGTTGTCTATCAGTTTTTTTATTTTTTGAACAACATAAGTGTGTTTATCTGTCCACGGTTTACGATTGTTTTTTAATCTTTGATATAATAATTTAGTATCTTTATGCATATCTTGGTAGAATTCTTTTATATAATTTAAATTACCTAAAAATCTTTGTAATTGATTTTTATTTAATATTTTATCAGGGAATTTTGTTGTAAATTCAATAGACCTATCAATAGGAATTATTGTTCCTTGATATATATTATGACCTAAAAATCTTACTTTTGTTTGAAATAATATCATTTTGGGAGCATTTAACACTAAATCATTATTTTTAATAATATTAAAGAATTTGTGTAAATATTTGATATGCTGGAAAATAGAGGAAGAAAATACTAATATATCATCTATATAAACAATACAGAATTGTATATAATCATTAAAAATATCATTCATGCCCTTTTGGAATTCAGAAGGAGCATTCTTGAGGCCAAAAGGTGTAACATTCTATTCATAGTGACCAAAAGGTACTGTGAATGCTATCTTATAACAAACTTTTTCATTAATTTGAATTTGCCAAAATTCAGATTTCATATCAAATTTTGATAATATTTTTGTTTTATATAGGCGATTTAATAAAAAAAATTTATTTGGGATTGGATATCTTATCCATTGTAATACTTTATTTAACGGTTTACAATTAATCACGAGTCTTGGTGTACCTCGCTCTAATTCAGCATTTTTATTGGCATAAAAAGCTGTACAAGACCAAGGTGATTGGTTTGGACGAATCAACTTTTTATCTAATAAATCTTGAATTTCTATTCTACAATATTCAAGTTGTGTTTGATCCATTTGGGATTGTCTAGCTTTTGTAGGAATATATCTTTCATTAAAATCTGGTTCATAGGGAAGTGTGACAATATGCGGTTTCCTATGCCAAAAGGCGTGAGGAAGATTTGAGCATAAGTCTTTTTCAAATAAATTTTTAAATTCTTCAATTTTTTGTTGTGTCTCAAATTGTTGTATTTGTTGTTC
>JAUMHN010441340.1:0-11411 GCA_032360265.1 Heliamphora ciliata
GTCCCCAAAACAAATCTGGTAAACCTGAATAACTCATCATTGACCTTACTATCTCCATAAGAGTCCTATTCCTTCTTCTGCTATACCATTCTGCTGTAGAGTGTTAGGTGCAGTCAACTGGGATGTAATCTCCTCTGATGAAAAGTAGTCCTTAAACTCTCCAAAGAAGTATTCCCTACCACGGTCGGATCGTAGTGATTTGATACTTTTACCCAAACGCTTCTCTACCTCCGCCTTGAATTCTTTGAATTTCTCAAAACATTCAGACTTACGATGCATCAGGTAAATGTATCCATACCTTGAGTAGTGATCAATGAAACTGACGAAGTACTCAAAGCCACCTCTAGCCTAGATTGTCATAGGACCACACGCATCAGAATAAACCAGCTCCAACGGTTCTTTAGCTCTATAGCCTTTGACCGAAAAAGGCCTCTTAGTTATCTTACCCTCTAAGCAAGAGTTACAAACTGAAAGTGCCTCCACTTCTAATGAACTTAAAGGTCCATCTGCTATCAATATGTTTATTCTTTTGAGATTAATATGACCTAAGCGTAATCAAAGAAACATTTGGTTCATTAAAAAAGGAAATTTTCTCTTATATGGTAATATAGATGTATTATTCGTTTCAGTTAGTTGCAGTGTATGAGAGATTGGAGTGATAATATAAAGATCATCCACCAATGTACCAGAATAGATAACCCATTTATTATCCTTAATAACCACAAAGTTATTAAAATAAGCCAAATATCCGTTTTTAGCCAATCCAGAAACGAAAACTAAGTTCCTTCTAATGGCAGGTACATAAAGACAATCTCTCAATATTAAAACTAGATATCTACCAAAATTGAGAGTGACATCTTCTACTGCAACTGTCGTTATCTTTGTATTATTGCCCATATACAGGTAAATCTCTCCATCACTAAGTTATTGAGTTTTTTGGAACCCCTGCAATGAATTACAGACATGATTAGTGGCTCCCGTATCTACACACCAGGTACCGGTAGATAACACCGCTAAACATGTTTCCACAACTAGTGAACAGAAATTACACTATTTGTTCTTCCTTCTGAGAAATACTGGACATAGCGTTTTCCAGTGCCAGGTCTGGTTGCCGTGAAAAGTTCTGCCTTTTGGCTTTTTCACACCAGTCCGTAGCCTACTAACTACCCTGGAAACCATCTCCCTATTTCTGAACCTTTTTTCTTCTTTATGCCTTTTGGCCTAGTGAAAGAACCTTTTTCAGAAAAAAACACATTTTCTGGTATTGCGTGTGCTTGATTGCATGTGTTTAAACGCTTTAATAACATGGTCGTGTTAGCATGCGAGTCATATGTGAACGATGTGTATATGTGAGCATGGGGGTTGAACTGTGGGATTGATTAGTCCTGCCTTCGGGCGTCTGGATTAACAAACTTGGGAGCCAAGTTAAAAACGCGTTTAGCTGACGTGATTTCTAGTAGGGAGTCTGAGTAGGTTATCCAGATTGACGAGTCATTCTTGTTGGTTCTCCTCCGTATGTGGGGTTGTTTAGCATGAACCTATGTGCTTATGTGTTAGCATGCTTATGCGGTTTATGCTATGTGCTGCATCTCACGTTCTATCTTTTTCATATAGACGTGATGTCGACGAGGAGAGGGCGAGGCCGTGGTCGAGGCCGTGGCCGTGCTGGCCAAGGGGATATTCCTATCCCTAATGCTGGGGATGCTAATGCTCCCCTGGGACCGATGGACACGACGGAGCTGTTGCGTGTGCTGGTTGGTTCTATCTAGCAGCTAGTTGCTAGGGGTGAGACTGTTAGGGAGGGAGAGAGAGTACCTGAGACGAGAGAGGTGGGGGTTACCGTGGCGATGCGAGAGTTCAGGCACATAGATCCACCTACTTTTACAGGAGATCCTAATCCTCTTATGGCAATAGAGTGGTTGGAGTTGACGACTCGGATCCTCGACACATTGCAAATTATGGAGGATGAGTTACGGGTTTCTTTTGCCACCTTTCAGCTGAGAGGTGATGCTCACCAGTGGTGGAGATATGCCAGGAACTTAGTGGGGGTTACATGGGCAGCTTTTACACGAGTCTTTTTAGAGAGATACTTCCCGGCTTCGAGGAGGGACTTGTGCTAAGAGGAGTTCTATTCTCTTACTCAGGGGGCCATGGACATCATGCAGTATGAGGCTAGGTTCACAAGCTTGTCTCGGTTTGCATCGGAGGTGGAGTGCACAGATGAGTTGCTTTCGATGAGGTTTGAGTGGGGCTTGAGGCCGGCGGTCAAGGAGCGAGTGGCTGTGATGGGATTTCGTTTGTTTAGAGAGCTAGTGGAGGCAGCAGCGAGGGTTGAGAATGATTTGGCTAAGACTCGAGCTTCGAGTGAGGCTAGGACATCACAGGGTGGTACGGAGGCACAGACAGCTAGGCGTTCCAACAAGAGGCAGAGGTCCTCTAGTACTAGTTTTCATCCATCTGGATTACCACAGCAGTTTTCAGCACCATCACTGTCTGTGGCTTCGTCTAGGAGGCCAGAGCAGAGGGAGTTGACCTATTTTCGATGCAGACAGCTGGGGCATCATGTGGTGGATTGTTTACAGTCAAGACCATCCCAGAGTTTAGCTCCATTGCAGCCGCAGGGGAGGGAACCATCAGTTTGCTATGAGTGTGGACTATCCAGACATATTCGTAGGAATTATCCCCAGAGAGGCAGTGCGCCGAGTAGAGAGGACACACCAGTGGGTTCGTATGTGCCAGGTTCATCTGCGTACTGACAGCGACCTTCTGCAGTTCAGACTTCTCGAGTGACAGATAGGGGAACATCAATTTAGTCGGTGCGACAGCCGACAGTGCCGAGTACTGGTGGACAGGATAGAATGGGATTGCCCCGAGCGTATTCTCTTATAGCTTCGAGGACACCGGTCATGCCAGAGGATGCTGATATGCCTTCAGCGAGCAGAGGTACTTTTTGAGTATGCAGGTTACAGGTCAAATTCTTTATTGCATCGGTTTAGGGTTGGTTATGGATCCCGTGGATGGTGTGCTGTGTTGAGGCAGTGGTTGGTGAGGTTGTGAAGTTGGGATGGGTTGTAGATCCCGTGTCTGTGAGATAGTTGGCCATTGTCTAGGATGCCTGACCTTGTTTGACTATATCCTAGGAATGGTTTGGCTGACCATCTCGTGTGCCTGTGTCGGTTGCGATCGACAGTTTGTTGTTTTGGCCTTGTGTTGAATTTTGGGGGCAAAATTCCTTTAAGGGGGGGTAGAGTTGTGAAACCCAGACCCGTTTTCTTTTTTAGCATTTTTCGTCGCGCAGAATACGTTTTCGTTGCAGCATGTTTTATATGCTTTTGATGCATGTTTAAGGGTAGAGATGCATGTAGGAAAGGTTCAGGGGGCCGTGGGGAGTTACGGCATGAATTTCAAAAATTCAAAAAAAAAGATATTTTGGAGGCTTATAAATATCTGAAGTTAGATATTTACATAAAGATATTTTTCAAAACTTCTCCAACAAGCTTCCTATTTTCTCTCTGCCTTCTCTCTAAGTTCTCGGGGGCTCGGGACTCAATTTTCAACGATCCAACAATGGATCCTTGTTATTGGCACGGTGGGCTACGTAACCATCCGGTCAGATTTTGATTTTGGTGAAGCTCGATTTTGCACGTGATTTGAGGTGTCGAGTTTTAAACTCACCGAGATAGGATTCTAGACCCTACTGCTATATAAGGGTGCGATGGGTAAACGTGGGTGTTTTTAACAGGTAGATTATTGTAGATCTGCGTTTGTTTCAAAGTTGGGTTTTGAGCTTAAAACCTATTTTTGGCGATTTTGTGGATGGATTTGAGTACCGAGTGTTTCTGTGGTGGCCTTCATATTAGGCCTAGGCGTGTGGATGTTTGTGGGTGTTAGATCGGTGTTTGGAGGATTCGATTTGAGGTTTGGAGGTTGAACCCGTAGCTTGAAAATCGATTTCTGGGTGAGTTCGGTCGACTGAACTCATAGGTTCAATCAACTGGATCATAGTTCTTGAGTTCGGTAGACTGGATCGTGGGGTTCGGTCGACTGAACTGTGCGTGAGGCATTTTGTTGGTTTTCCAATGTGTTGTTCAGTCGACTGAGGGCTTGGTTCGGTCGACTAAACTGCTGGGCAGTGTGATTTCGGCTCGTGGTTGGGTTTTGGTTTTCGATTGGTGTTCTTTGGTATTCAGTTGATTAATTTATGAGAATTAGTCAAATCAAATACCTTTGGATCCCTTTTGGGGTTTCATTGGTTGTGTGGTGGTTACGGGGGTCGTGTCGAAGCCGATGTATGAGGTAGGCTATGAAAGCCGGTGTGTGTGCGATTGGGGCTGCGGTAGTCCTTCGGTTAAAGTCTGAGAAGATGCATTAGTTGGGGCAGTGGTCCTTCGGTGAAAGTTCGAGAAGATTCATGGATTGCATGTACTACATATTGGGACAAATAGACCAATTTTCTTAAAAACTGTATTAACGGCCTACGGGAGTCGTAATACTAGAATCGTTTTCAAGGCTCTAATGAGTTGAAAAATGATTTTTTTCCTTGTTTTCCCATTGCATGTGAAAATTGTTTTCTGGCTCTGGTGAGTCGTGATCTAAAACTGTTTTCAAATTATTTTATTGGCTTGAAAGAGAGTCAAAAATTGCACCTCATTTTCCTTGCATGTTTAGCTTATATTGCATGTGCTGTTTAGTATCTGTTGAGCCTTGGCTCACGGTGTGGGATTTTGATTTCTTCAGGTACTGGTCACACAGGTTGATCAGGAGGTGCGAGAGAGGTGGAAGAGCTGTAGTCTTCCCTTTTGTTCTTTCGTTACATGTACACTATAACATATTTTTTGGGGGTTGGAGCCGTGTAATGTTGTCATTTGGCGTTTATATACAATGCATGTATGGTTTATTTTGAGAGTATGTTCTCGGGCTGGGTGTTGCGTTGGGTTGCTTATGGGTGTTTCACGTGACCCGGAGTTTAGGGTGTGACAGACCCTCTCCAAACGGGGATACACCAATGCCTGCCATAGATTTTTTTCACAAAACTTGTTAAGAATAATGTGATTAGCTCTAATACCAATTGATAGTATATGTGCAATCCCAAGAGCGGGGTGAATTGGATATTTAAAAAAAAATTTGTTCATATATTAAAACACAAGTATAGATTTTAATTCACTTATAAGAAAGATTACAAACTTCTTGTTTGAAGATTAAAATGCAAGTATAAATTTTAATTCATAAGATTCAAAACTTCTTGTTTGAAAAATAAGATCACAAGAATAGATTTTAATTCACAAGATTCAAAACTTTTTATTTGAAAATTAAAACATAAGTATAGATTTTAATAGTGAATGATTCAAGTATAAGAAAAAATATAATAATGAAAATGAAGATTATAAAGGGTTAGAGATACGACACCAAGATTTTGACAAGGTTCAGCGCAACGGCCTATATCCTTGTCTCAAGCCAACCACTATGAGGATTTTCACTATCACTCCTTCAATAGGCGAAACAGTCTCTCTCCTTACTCTAGGCAGAGTAGCCTCTTTTGAGAATGTCCCCTTCTCAAGTAACCCAATCCTTATAGGCGGATTAACCTCTCTTGAGAAATACCCTTCTCAAGTACAACAAAATGAAATGAATATGTACAAAGAAATGCTCCTTCAATGAGCGAATGAGTGCAAGAAATTAACATACTAACTCACTTTTCAAAAAATATATCAATGAAGCTCTATGAGAATACTAGAAACTTTTTCTCTCAAAAATTAATTGAAAACTCAAGAAATTGAAGCACAAGAAGTAAGAATATGAGAGAATTGATTGGAATGTTTGAAGTGAGTAAAACCAGAGCACAAGGGCTCTATTTATAGGCTAAAAGTCTGAACTAGCTGTTAGGCTAAATGTGGTAATGTCAAAATAGCTGTTGCAGCCATTTTTCAAAAAAAAAATGCCTATTCAATCGACTAAGGTGGTCCAGTCAGTCGACTGGATTGCCTTATATAGACCTTCAGTCGATTGGACCTGAGGGTCAGTTGACTGGGCTGTTCTGAAATTTGTTTCTTGTTTGGCAGACCAGTTTCAGTCGACTGAATGCTATACATTAGTCTACTAAACTTTTAAAAGTCCAGAATTTTTTATTTTTAAAAAGTTTTTGATCACTTCTTGTTTTGGAAAACATTTTTAGGATTCCTATGAGCTTCAAAAGATATAATCATGAATTAAGTGAATTTACATAGATCTTAACTTCGATACAAATAAAATTTAACTCGTAGTCTTCAATGCCTCAACTTTGCATTGCTCCAAAACATTGTAGCCAAAGTGTTTGAATTTTGCTTTATGGCTTTCACTTTGTATCTTTGATTGTGCTAAACGTATATTTTTTGTAAACAATCTCAATTTAAAAAATTAGATACTTAGGTTTGTTATCATCAAAAGGGTCATTGAAGCCTTGTTAGGCCAACACCCAATACATAAGTGGCACCTGTCGTGCCGGATACCGCAGCCAGTCCTTCGATCAGACGAGGTACATTCTTAGTATACCATTCTTGGGCCAGTGGTCTCGTTGACACCGGAGCATCGTATTCTTTCATCTCATCCGCATTCTCATCTGCATTGGGGTTAGAAATAGACGTGTTGGGTAGTGTCTTATGTGTAGAGACGCCGATGGGTGAGACTTCCATGTTGAAGCGTTATTGTAGAGCTTATGAGATAAAGATTGCCGACCACCACTTGGTATTTGATTTTATCGTGATCGATATGACCTCATTTGATATTATCCTTGTGAGACCCTGACCCGTTTTCTTTTCGGCATTTTTCGTCGCGCATTATGTGTTTTTGTTACAACATGTTTTATATGCATTTGATGCATGTTTGAGGGCAGATATGCATGTGAGGAAGGTTCTGGGGGTCGTGGGGTGTTACGGCGCGATTTTCAAAAATTCAAAAAAAAAGATATTTTAGATGCCTACAAATATCTGGAGTTAGATATTTTCATAAATATATTTTTCAAAACTTCTCCAACAAGCTTCCTGTTTTGTGCATGCCTTCTCTCTAAGTTTTCGGGGGCCCGGGGCTCGGTTTTTAACGATCCCATAGCGGATCCTTGCTATTGGCGCGGTGGGCTACCCTATCATCCGGTCAGATTTTGATTTCGGCGAAGTTTAGTTTTGCACGTGATTCGAGACGTCAGTTTTGAACTCACCGAGATAGGATTCTAGACCCTACTGCTATATAAGGGTGCTATGGGTAAACGTGGGTGTTTTTAACGGGTAGATTGCCGTAGATCTGCGTTTATTTCAAAGTTAGATTTTGGGCTTAAAACCTATTTTTAGGCGATTTTGTGGATGGAATCGGGTGCCGGGTGTTTCTGTGGTGGTCTTGATACTTGGCCTAGGCGTGTGGATGTTTGTGGGTGTTAGATCAGTGTTTGGAGGCTTCAATTTGAGGTTTGAAGGTTGAACCCGTAGCTTGAAAAATGGTTTCTGGGTGAGTTCGGTCGACTGAACTCATAGGTTCAGTTGACTGGATCATAGTTCTTGAGTTCGGTCGAGTGGACCGTGGTGTTCGGTCGACTGAACCGTGCGTAAGGCATTTTGTTGGTTTTCTAGTGTGTTGTTCAGTCGACTGGGGGCTTAGTTCAGTCGACTGAACTATTGGGCAGTGTAATGGCGGCTCGTGGTTGGGTTTTGGTTTTCGATTGGTATTCTTTGGTATTCGGTTAATTAAATTATGGGAATTAGTCGATTCAAATATCTTTGGATCCCTTTTGGGGTTTGGTTGGTTGTGTGGTGGTTACGGGGGTCGTGTCGTGGCCTCGGGTGTGTGTTTGAGTGCCGTCCTCGGGTGTGACGTGCGTGGTTGGTTTTAGGTGTGTGGCACGGTTGTGTGCGTCGTGGTTGGGTATGGAGTATGTTTGAGCTCTTGATCTTTTTGAGGAGAAAGGGCGTGTTTGTAACGTCGTGGTTTGAGGGGTTGGCGTTGGCTTTCGGGTTAGGCTTGGTTGTCCCTATGAGTGGATGTTGGTTTGTTTCAGCGAGTGGCGTCGTGATGTATTGTTATACATGGTTATGTACATTTATAACTATCTATTTATGAATGGAATATGTAAATGAATTACATAAGGTGATATCGTTATGTGTAACGTGGTTTATGCTTTAAAACTTAGGGTTTTATAGGCATGTGACGTAGTTTGTGGAAGGTCGTGTTGATACATGGTTATATGCTTTAAATTCTTGTTTAGGTTTGCATATGTGTATGAAATGGATTAGATGAATCTGTGATCCAGTAGATGTAAATCCATGTTGATGATGCACGTGTGCGTGTGTGGGTGTATGAGGTAGGCTGCGAAGCCAGTGTATGAGGTAGGCTACGAAAGCCGGTGTGTGTGCGATTGGGGCTGCGGTAGTCCTTCAGTTAAAGTTCGAGAAGATGCATTAGTTGGGGCTGTGGTCCTTTGGTGAAAGTCCGAGAAGATTCATGGATTGCATGTACTGCATATTGGGACGGATAGACCAATTTTCTTAAAAACTTTATTAACGGCCTGTGGGAGTCATAATACTGGAATCATTTTCAAGGCTCTAATGAGTCAAAAAAATAGTTTTTATCCTCACTTTCCCATTGCATGTGAAAAATATTTTCTGGCTCTGGTGAGTCGTGATCTAAAACTATTTTCAAATTATTTTTTTGGCTTGAAAGAGAGTCAAAAACTGCACCTCGTTTTCCTTGCATGTTTAGCTTATATTGCATGTGCTGTTTAGTATCTGCTGAGCCTTGACTCACGGTGTGGGATTTTAATTTTCTTTAGGTACCGGTCACGCAGGTTGATCAGGAGGTGCAGGAGAGGTGGAAGAGCTGTAGTCTTCCCTTTTATTCTTTCGTTACATGTATGCTATAACATGTTTTTTGGGCGTTGGAGCCATATAATGTTGCCGTTTAGCATTTTTATACAATGCATGTATGGTTTATTTTGAGAGTATGTTCTCGGGCTGGGTGTTGCGTTTGGTTGTTTATGGGTGTTTCACGTGACTCAGAGTTTGGGGAGTGACAATCCTGGGAATGGATTGGTTGACCACCTTTCGCACCTTCATTAATTGCGACCGGCAACGAGTGTTTGGTTACACACCGAAATGAGATTCCTTTTATTTTGTGGGTGACCTGGACAATGATTTAGCACCTACATCCCTTAGATCGCGAAATCGTGATAGCCTTATCCTCCTTTTCTCTGCCTTATCGGTGAGTGAGATTGATTCTACTCATGAAGAGCTTCCTCCCGTTACCTGTGAGTTTTTAGACGTGTTTTCGAGTGATTTGTTTGAGCTTTCGCCATGGAAGGAAGTCGAGTTTTCCATAGACCTCACTCCAGGGACCACCCCCATTTCGATGCCTTTATACCGTTTTGCACCGACTGAATTGATAGAGTTGAAACTATAAGTCCAGGAGTTGTTGGACAAGGGGTTCATCCGCCCTAGTGTGTCTCCTTGGGGAGTTCCAACATTGTTTGCAAAGAAGAAGGATAGGTCATTGCATCTTTGTATAGATTATCGTAAGCTAAACCACGTGACCATTAAAAACAAGTATCCTATGCCTCGTGTCAACGACTTGTTTGACCAATTAAATGGTTCGTGTTGTTTCTCGAAGATCGACTTGAGATTGGGTTATCACCAATTACAGGTCAAGGAGGAAGACATTTCAAAGACAGCCTTTTGTACCCATTATGGACACTTTGAGTTTCTAGTCATGCCATTCGGACTGACTAATGTGCCGGCAATGTTCATGGACCTTATGAACCGTATCTTTCACCCTTACCTTGACCGATTCGTGGTGGTGTTCGTGGACGACATCTTGATTTACTCATCATCGAAAGAGGAATTATAATTGTTACGTGAACATCGATTCTATGCCAAGTATGACAAGTGTGAATTTTGGTTGCCGGAGGTGAAGTTTTTGAGGCATGTAGTTTCGAGAGGTGGAGTGGCAGTGGATGCATCTAAGATCAAAGCTGTGATGGAATGGAAAAGATCGAAAAATGTGTTTGAGATTCGAAACTTCTTGGGATTGGTAGGTTACTACCATCGGTTTGTAAAAGATTTCTCTAGGCTTACAGCGCTTATGACACGCTTTACATGGAAAGGAGTTAAGTTCGCGTGGAACAACTGTTCTGAGCTCGCCTTCCTGACATTGAAAACAATGTTGACTAGTGCACCTATTCTGATCATACCAAAGAGAGGACTCGGTTATGCCGTTTATTGTGATGCGTCGCACAAGAGGTTGGGTTGCATGCTAATGCAACTGGGTAAGGTGGTGGCCTATAGATCGAGGCTGCTGAAGAGTCATGAGAAGAACTACCCTATACATGATTTAGAGCTTGCTGCATTGGTTTTTGCTCTAAAAACCTGGAGACACTACCTGTATGGAGAACGCTTCGAAGTGTTCTCAGATCATAAGAGTTTGTAGTACTTGTTTTCGCAGAATGATCTGAATTTGGGCCAGAGAAGATGGATGGAGTTCTTAGGAGATTATGATTTCGATTTACAGTATCATCCGGGCAAGGCCAATGTGGTAGCCGACACCCTTAATCGGAAGTCTTTGAGCACGTTAGCATGCGTGGCCATTAGGGAGTGGAGTATTCTCAGTGAGGTCGGAGAGTATGACCTTCGTTTGAGAAAGTCTGGTGAGTATGTTACCTTGGTCATGGTAGTTTCTCAACCTACCCTTGTTCACTGCGTTGTTGAGGCACAACGGTCAGATGCAGAGAGTATGATGTTTCGAGAGCGAGTCTTGAGTGGTGAGGATGCCAAGGGGTGGATTATCCACTCCGATCAGAGTTTGAGGTTTGTGGGGAGAATTTTTATGCCGGAAGTGTGTTGTGAAGACGTGCTTCGTGAGTTTCATCACTCACGCCTAGCAGTGGATCCGGGTGGCACCAAGACGTATCATGACATGCGTAGGCAGTTTTGGTGGAGGGGTATGAAGAAAGACATTGCGCTTTTCATCTCGTATTGTCTCACTTGTCAACAAGTGAAGGCCGAGCATCAAAAACCAACGGGCCAGTTGCAACCATTGCCAGTGTCAGAGTAGAAATGGGAGAACATCACCATGGATTTCATTTTAGGTCTTCCGAGGTCGCCGAGCAGGCATGATGCCAAGTGGGTTGTGGTGGACAGGTTGACCAAGTCAGCACATTTCTACCAATTCGCATGACGGATTCAGTCGATAAGCTTAGCAAGCTTTATGTGAGTGAGATTGTTAGACTCCACGGTAATAGGATTGGTATTCTGAAAATCATATTTTTAGTATTTAATTTTATTTTTTAATAAAATTAATTTTTCTTTTTATGAAAATCTTTATGAGCAATATATGTGTATCATTTCTTCAATGTTATGCATGGATGTCCGATATTCTGTATAGTATTTAATCTGGTGTGT
>JAUMHN010441362.1:0-11410 GCA_032360265.1 Heliamphora ciliata
TAAATCCCTGGTGTCTGGTTCTATTTCTCTATCCCTCATCTTTTAATATTTGCATTGGTTATATATTTGTATATCTTATTTTATTGCTATATTAAAAAATTTCTAAAAAGATTTTTAAATTACTATTGCCTTTTTTAAAGACCCAATTCAGCCCCCCTCTTGGGTTGCCTAGATCTAACAGAAAAAGTCACAACAAGCCACTACACATCACCGTTAAGTGCCTGGAAATGTGGGTTCCGGTAACCCTCATTGATAATGGGTTTGCCTTGAACGTTTGCTCATTGAGAACAACCGTCTGCTTAAAGATGAGGCCAGACCAGTTCACTCCCTGCAATCAAGGGGTGCGAGCCTATGATAACAGAAGAAGAGATGTACTGTGACTGGTATCATTCGCCGTTTCAGTAGGACCTTTAAAGACATCGGTCGAGTTTCATGTTCTAGACGTGCCGGCCTCCTTCAATCTGCTGCTGGGCATGCCGTGGTTGCATGGTCCAAATGTCCAGGCAGTACCGTCTACCCTTCACCAAAAACTGAAATTGATAAAGAACGGAGAAGTTTTAACTATTCACGGAGAAGACAACATCCATTCCCCGAGAGGAGGAGAGGGCACAACTTTATTGGAAGTTTAGCATAGTGAAGATGACGTGTTGCTCAGTGGTTTTCAGTTTGATGATGCACTGGCTGTTCAGACGCTGATGAATGAGGAAGAAATGTATGTCAACCCGCGAGCTGTAACAATGATGAGAAAAATGTCCTTCTTCCCTGGCATGGGATTGGGATGTAAACTGTAGGGAATCTCGGAACTCGTTCAGGTATTGCCGACTTCGCACCGTTTTGGTCTTGGGTATGAGCCAACAGAAGAAGATCTGGAAGGGCCTAGAAGGGGACGAAAGGCCAATTATTTTGGGACGTTCAATGGGTACTTCGTCAAGGAAGGGAAATATTTCCCGTATTGTGGCTTTCCAGAGCCGTGGATAGACTAAGAGACCAATCAAAAGCTGCCGGGGTTGGAGATCTTTTTTAGCCACCAGCTGTCTGATACGAAAGAGGAAGAAACAATGGAAAGAGAGAAAGAAGAAAAGAAGGTTCAGGAAGAGGATTGGGCTGACAAGCTTGATGGTACTGACCTGGGACTGCTGTTCAATGAGAATATGGCTCAACTGCGTATAACTGAATCAAACTATTTCATGATGGATTTCGGTTTACCAGCTGATTGCACCCATCTTATCGTCAATGCCGCCGCAAAAGAGGTGAAGAATTGGGCCATTGAGTCTTCTGATGTGCAGGTCGTCTATCCTGAGTCCAAGTTTGATTCGGAGTCTATAATCAAGGGCACGTTTGTTGGTGCTTCTCTTCCTGCTTTTTCAATCGTGTTTGTAATTCTCTCTGTTTTTAATGAAATAAACAAGATTTCTGGTTACTTTGCTTTGTTTGATTTATTTCATACGCTTTCTGACGATTTTGAATTCGATGGGGATATCCTCGAAAAAATAAAACTTTTTATAAAAAGAGAAGAAAAAATGCGTGCCCAACCAATAATTGAAGAAACTTTGTTAATAAATCTGGGTAATGAAATTAACCCGCAAAGTGTTCAAATCGGTTCTTCTTTATCCTCAGTTGAACAAAAGCAATTAATAATTTTATTAAAAGAATTCAAAGATGTATTTGCATGGTCTTATGAGGATATGCCCGAAATTGATCCTGACATTGTCCAGCACCATATCCCCTTATACCCCGATGCTAAACCGGTCAAACAAAAGTTAAAACGAATCCGGCCAGAATAGGCTCTAAAGATCAAAGAAGAGGTTGCCAAACAGATCAACGCTGGATTCCTAATGGTAACCGAGTATCCAAAATGGGTAGCCAATATAGTGCCAGTTCTGAAGAAGGACAGTCATATCCGAGTCTGCATGAATTTTCAGGATCTCAACAAGGCTAGCCCGAAAGACAATTTTCCACTACCGCACATCGACGTCTTAGTAGACAGTACAGCGGGGTATGCCTTGCTGTCATTCATAGATGGCTTCTCCGGATATAACCAGATTTTAATGGATCCCAAGGACAGAAAAAAGACTACGTTCACCACACCCTGGGGGACCTACTGTTATCGTGTGATGCCATTCGATCTAAAGAATGAAGGAGTAACCTATCAAAGGGCTGCCACTACTCTACTGCATGACATGATACATAAGGAGGTCGAGGTGTACATGGACGATATGATAGTCAAATCCAAGGATCGAGATGGCCACATTGTAGCACTGTAAAAGTTCTTTGAAATGATTCGAAAGTACAAGATGCGACTCAACCCACAGAAATGTGCCTTTGGATTCACTGCCGAAAAGATGCTTGGATTTATGATCACTCAATGGAGCATTAAAATCGATCCTTCAAAGATTAAAGTAAATTTGGAAATGCCTCCTCCGAGGACCGAGCGAGAAGTCACAGATTTTCTGGGTAAGATACAGTTTATTAGCCGATTCATCGCAAAGCTGACAACTACCTGCTAGCCGCTCTTCTGTCTGCTTAAGAAAGGGGTCAAATTCGAATGGGACCAGAAATACCAACACGCCTTTGAAATCGTATGGCAGTACCTATAAAATCCACCTGTTCTAGCTCCTCCCGAACCCAACAGGCCACTAATTCTTTACTTGTCAGTGACTGACTCAGCTATGAGATGTATGCTGACACAAGAAAGAGAAACTAAAATCGAAAATGCTATCTACTACTTAAGCAAGAAGATGACAGGGTCAGAAACACGGTACACATCATTGGAGAAGACATGTTGGGCCTTGGTTTGGGCTTCCCAAAAATTGAGGCATTACATGCTGTCTTTCACAGTGAACATCATCTTTCGGATGGACCCGTTGAAGTATCTGTTCGAAAAGCCGGCACCAACAGGGAGGCTAGCCCGATGGTTGTTATTATTATCAGAGTTTAATCTCCAATATGTTACCCGAAAGTCAGTCAAAGGCAGAGCAGTGGCAGAGTTTTTGGCCGATCAACCAGTTGAAGGAGATGAAGATATAGAGTTCCAGTTTTCCGATGAACAACTGATGAAAGTCGGGGATGACAAGTGGACTCTATATTTTGATGGCGCATCTAACCAATATGACTATGGAATAGGAGTCCTTCTTGTCACTCCCGACGAATCACATGTCCCGTTGTCTCTAAAACTCAATTTTGAAGTCACCAACAATCAGGCTGAATATAAACCATGTTTAGTTGGATTGGAGGCAGCCTTAGAACTGGGGGCAAGGAAGTTGAAAGTCATCGGAGACTCAGCACTAGTAGTTTGGCAAGCAAGAGGAGAATGGAAAGTTAGGGAATTAACCTTGATCCTCTATCATCAAGAATTGGAAAAGTTGATACCGTGCTTTGAATCGGTAATTTTCACTCATGTACCGAGACTGGAGAACAAGTTCGCCAATGCACTGGCCACCCTAGCATCCATGATAGACATACCACCTGGAGTTCAGATGAGACCTTTGATAATAGAGCAGAAAAGAAAGTCGGCTTATGAATTGACAGCCACTATTGAAGAAAGCACTGACGGACTTCCATGGTACGTGGACATTCAGAACTTCATAGAGAAAGGGGAATATCCAAAGTTTGCCAGCAAAAAGGATAAAAGGGCAATACGACAACTATCTGCGCAGTTCATCATTTGTGGTGGTAGACTGTACAAACGAGGACATCCTGGGGTCAATAAGTTGTGTAAACGCGAAAGAATGTCAAGAACTGATGAAAGAAATACACGCAGAAGTCTGTGGGCCACACATGAGCGGAAATATGTTAGCCAAGAAAATCCTACGACATGGATAGTTTTGGATGACAATGGAGATAGATTGTATCCAGTTTGTGAGGAGGTGTCATAAGTGTCAGATTTACGCAAATCTTATGCACGTTCCCCTGTCTCAGCTGTACAACCTGACGTCACCATGGCCATTCTCAGTATGGGGCATCGACGTGATTGGCAGGGTAACACCAAAGGTATCCAATGGACATGAGTTTATTTTAGTGGCCATCGACTATTTCACCAAGTTGGTGGAAGCAGCTTCCTACTCGGTATTGAAGGCCTCCCATGTCGCTAAGTTTATCAAGCAAAACATCATTTTCCGATACGGGGTACCGCATGAAATTATCTCCGATAATGGCTCACATTTCCAAAGAGAGGTTCTTGATCTTCTCGAGGAATACCGGATCGTGGCTCATAAGTCCTCGCCATATCGACCGCAGGCCAATGGAGCAATCGAAGCAGCAAACAAGAATGTTAAGAAAATCTTGCAAAAGACAATCAACTCACACAAAGATTGGCCGGAACATCTACCATTTGCACTTTGGGGATACCGAACGTCAATCCGAACTTCAACAGGAACAACGCCATACTCTCTAGTGTATGGGATGGAAGCCGTACTTCCCATTGAGGTGAAAATCCCTTACCTAAGAATAGTGGTTGAGGCCAATATCTCAGAAGCAGAATGGTAAAGGAACCGGATGGAAGAGTTGCTCTTGTTTGAGGAAAGAAGGCTGCAGGCTCTGTTTTATGTACAAGGTTATCAAATGAGAATAACTCGGGCATTCAATAAGAAGATCAAGACTTGGGACCTCAGAGAAGGAGATGTGGTTCTCAAAGAAATCAGAGCTCCCATCTTCGACCCGAGAGGCAAGTTCAAGTCAAACTGGTCCGGACCGTTTCTGATCAAAACCATCATGATCGGTGGTGCAGTCATTATTATGGATCTGGATGGCAATGCGTTCTCTATTCTAGTTAATCTCGATCACCTCAAGAAATACTATCCCTGAGATAAAAAAATAAGATAAAAATAAAAGCTCGCTGAGTCAAAAATCGAAAAGGCAAGTCAGGCAAAAGTTAGAGCGGCCCGCAAGGCCAAAAATCCGAAAGGGCGATCTTGACAAAAATTAGGGCATCACAAAAGGAGAGTGTCAACACCCGAGCAAAAATCGAGCCCGAACTACGTTATGGCCTGATTCCATCTTTTTGGGATACGTAGGCAGCTTCTTTTAAAGAAGTCCGGTCACATTCTTTGTCTTTAATCATTTTGAATCTGAGTAAGACTAATGCGAACTAATTTCTGAATTTTGATAAAATCATTAAAACTTTGGATAAATTTGAACTATCTTAGACATAAAGTTGGAGTATGTCATTACTTCGATCAGAATTACAAAATTTTGAATAAGAGGAGGGGCACGCAAGTCTCAAACTCTACAAACAAAATAAGGAAAAATTGTGAAATTTTTGAAACAAAGCAAGAGGCCTCAAGTTCTCCTTCTTTCTGCTTGTTTTTCCTCTTCTTTATCTTTCTTCTCCCGATCCTGCATCAGCCATGTCTTGTATTAAGCAGAAAGGTCGAAACACTGCAACTCATGCACCTCCATCAATGAGTGAGATGGCCAGGCATCCTGATATGATGATAGAAACGGAGCCCGTAATATGGATGAGAACAGACGGCCTCGAATGTTGGGGAAGATGATATGATTGCGACCAAACTGCTGCATGATCTAATGGGGGTAATAGAAGGTAGTCTGACGCAGGCCGACCAGCAGAACACCAGGGTGATCCATAGTCGTCAGAGTCATAGCAAGAATCCGCCTCCAAGAGCACTGCCAGGTAATGTCTGGGCCAGTCAAAGAAGAAAGATACTGTCGCCAGGATACCTCAGTGTCACATATCTAATAACACGGGCGGTAAAGGAAAGCATCGGCATTATGCCTGTCAGTGGGAGGCTTTTGCTTGAGATTTACCTTCTCCATTAGCCAGATCTGTAGCAAGAGTTAAAACAGTAAGGAAAAGGCTTTGCAGTATGATAGAGAACTTGATACAGAGGAAGATGTTACGCTCACCTGGAGAAGTAAAGGGTTGCCAGCAAAGGTGGTGGTCTCGCCACGATGAACAGCGTCCAAGCCCAGCATTGTCTCGACCAGAACAAGGGGCACAATGTCCTTCCCCGTCCACATTTGGCCAACAATGTCAACCAGGGCACAACTAACCCACCTGTCAAGAGGGACAAGGAGATACTGGGCGAGGAGGCAGAAGCAAAGTGCATAATGACGCCGCAGCTGAAAGTCAAGATCGCCAAGGCCACCAATAGGATGGAACCTCTCAATAAGCCACGGGATGTCAAGATAGTCGCCTGAGGTCAGAATAGAAGCCTCCATCCTGGATAGGCCACAAAATTGCATCGCCTGCTGCCGAACTGAGAGGAAGGGAGTAGGAACGACAACAGTGTCCCGTGGAGCCAAGGCCAAAATGGCAGCAAACTCCTCCACAGTGGGACATAGTTCTTCGAGACCAAACCGGAAGACATGGGACTGCGAATCCCACAGTTGTATAGTAGCCATCAGTAAAGGTCTGTTAATCTTCATGGCCCTCAGTGAGAAAAGGGCATTCAAGCCAAATGGGGAGAAGTTTAGACGTTCAATGTGGGAAAGTGTTTCAATCTATAGAGAAAGAGGAGAAGCCATCTGAGTCAGAGTAACAGTAAATGGGGCATCCATAACTGTATTTATAAGGCTAGGAAGGGCGAAAAATCAAAATTTTCGCAAAAGACATGATCAATGTGGCGACCGCCATCTTGGAACTGGCGACCGCCAACTCTAAAAAGCATACTACAGTGACATTATTCCTTTGACCAAGCGACCGCCATGTTGAAACGGGCGACCACCAAGTATACATTTTGGGAAAGTGGCGACCGCCATGTTTGAACATGACATGTATGGGACGATTTGTAGTTTGTGTGATCTGTATTAGTTGTGACATCTGAATTATGCATCCGAGAGAGTTTGAGTAGTAAACAAGAGAGAATTATACAGCAGACGGATATGTAGATAATAAAATGGCACGAAGGCCTAAAAATGCAGTATAATGTATCAGAATGTAAACTGGGACACCCAGCCCAATAACCAACAAAACTGAGGCACGCAGGCCTATGGATCAAATGTATGAAAAATGTATCAGACTAGGGCACGTAGGCCCATAAAAAGTAATATAAAGACTAGGGGGAGAAGCTCTCTCTCTCTCTCTCATGTATGCCTCGGGCGGACTCGACGAGAGGGGCCAGCCTCCTCCGAATTGTCATCCTCAAAGAGCCGGTCGAAGTCATCACCTTCATCGCTGTCAGAGGAGGAGACAACTCTGGAATAGCTCTGAGCAGATGAGACCAACCCTCTGGAATGGGCTCGAGAGGATGCCCGGGAACCACGGCCTCTAACTGGAGCTGGGGCAGAGCAAAAGGCCTGACTGGAGCCTATGGAGGCACTACATCGGCGACCGGAGCTGGCGGCTGTCAAAAGAAAAGCAAGACTCAGAGCAGGATAAAGATGAGAAAATGCAAAAAAAACTGAAAAGAACAAGCGAGCTACTTACAACGGCTACTGGCGTGTAGGCAATGCCGACCTCCCGCATCGAGGCATCCATCTGCCGGACCATCACGCTCAGGCTAGTGACCATCAGCATCGTCCGGTCCACCCATGCCTGACTAAACTACAGAAGGAAAGAAAAAAAGTCAGCCAGACAAATGAAGTAGAAAATAAAAAAAGGGAGTAAGGATAAGGAAATACCAGGCTAATCTCTGCTCTGAACTCAGAAACTGGTGGGACTGGAACAGGAAGGGAGAGAGGGAAGCCATAGGCCACAGCCTGGATCTCTTAGGGGATCTCTAGACCTATCACTCCTCCAGCGTCAGCAGCTCCAGCACCAGCAGCAGCAGGACCAGCATCAAGAGCTCCAGCAGCGGCACCAGCAGCACCATTACCCGCAGCCTCTGGTGCTTGTCCTCGTCTCCTGCCTCCTGGGGCAACTAGGCCGGGTCCTAGTGGTCCCATCAAGTGAGCCCAGGCGCAGGCTGTATAATCTCCCTCTGCTACGAGCAGCTCCACAGCCGGGGTCCCCACTGTCTCCAATAGAAGGTCGACCCGGCCCAGATCCTCAGTCTGGCGCATATAGGCTGGAGGAACCACTAGGATCCGAAAGTCATCCAGGTCGAGCGACTGGCAAACCACTCGCTCTCCCAGATAGTACTCCCGCCCAAATGGGCCCTCCAACAGGATACGCCTTGCAGCGATGTCACAACTGCGCATCAGATCCACGTCGGCCCGATCTTTTATCCCCTTCAGACATCCCAGTGGACCTGCAAAGTGCAGAACAATGCGAAGAACGATAAAACATATAGAATGATGAACAATGTGTAGTAAATAGTGCGGTGCAGTACAGTGAACAGCGCAGTAAGAAGAAAGTAGTGTATTGAACAGAAAATAAAGATACCTGGTCAGGGGTTAGCCGATCCAAAGATACCCAGAATTGGTCAAGGTCCTTCCCTCCGGCCTTCTTTCCTTTCAGCTCTCGGGACCACCGGGCTACACGGGGAATGACCAGAGGGTCTGCCGCAGAGTTTGCCGGGATGTGAGGCCCGAGGAACTCATAGATCCACAATTGCAAAGAAGAAGATGTCAGCTGGCAGAAATAATAGATAACAGAAATAGATAAAGAACTGTAGAAGCTAAACCATACCTCCCAGACCCTCCAGTATCCCCCAATGCTGAGCCCCTGATGAAACCGGGTCAGTGTCCTCATGAAACTATAGAGGGTAGCCAAAGCAACGCCGCCCCAGTCGTACGAAGCGACCCGATCAAGACAGGCCAGACTGCCTAAGTAATGTAAGTGAACGGTATTCTCCTTGTTCGAAAACAAGGAGGTACCGAACATATACATAAGAAAGCCTCGGGCGACCCACTTGTAGTGGCGAGGCTCGGTGTACTTGAAGTGTCAGAAGCGGTCAAAGAATCATGTGTATCTGACTCGATCCCAGTCCATTTGCGCGGGGACAGCCTCGAGGAAATACAGCAACGCGTCGGTCGACTGGGCAACGGATGGATCAAACTGGATGGGAGCTCCCCCAACCCAGATGCCAGTGATAAGGGCAAAGTCCAGAGGCGTCAGAGTAGCCTCGAAGGTGGTGAAATAGAAGGTATTGGTGGTATCCCACCACCGCTCGGCCAGGGCTGCTAGCCATACCCGATCATTACTCGTCCTACCCAGCAGGAGTATGAAGTGAGCAAAGCCGGAGGCATCGATGTAAACCCGACTAGGAGCAGGGAGGGCATCATACCACTCTAACACCTCCCTGGAGGCAGAACCTCCGAAGCCTTGGACGTAGCGACCAGCCTGTAAAAAGAAGACAATTAGAGAATATATAAAGAACAAATTGAGCTAGTAAAGTGCAGAAAATATCTGAAGGCAAAGCCCTAGGAAACTAGGTGCCCTAACCTTAGGTTCATGTGCAAGTGACGACCATTCGGTTTCTTTCAAGCCCTAAGAAACTAGGCACCCTAAGTCTAGGTTCGTGATTCCTAGTGACCTTAAGCCCTGGTGCACCAGGAAACTTTTTATCATTCTATGCTAATTTTCTTCCCAAGTATAAATAAAATAATAATAATAATAATAATAATAATAATAATAATAATAATAATAATAATGCATAAATAAATTTTCCTTATGGTGAGTTATTTTTGTGTACATTTTCAAAAATATTTTGTTTGTTTCAAAATCTTGTGTGTTTTTCAAAGAAAGATTTCCTTAAAATTTATTTTTGTTACTCTATCTTTTGGCAGTGATTCCTTTATGATAAATCTAATTTTAAACCATAACTTCGTTTTTAATCTCATACTTCATTTCGAACTTTTAGGTTCTAACTCGACCTATTAATTCGTGGTTATCCTTTTCGATAAATTTAATTTTAAGCTGCAGCTTCGTTTTTATCCCACGTTTCGAATTTTTAGATCTTAACTCAACCCATTAATTTGATGTTTAACTCGTTGGTCCTCCTCATGACCCTAAACTGACTCATCGGTCCCCCTCATGACCATAAACTGACTCCTCGGTCCCCCTCATGACCATAAACTGACTCCTCGGTCCCCCTCATGACTATGACCATAAACTGACTCCTCGGTCTCCCTCATGACCATAAACTGACTCTTCGGTCCCCCTCATGATCATAAACTGACTCTTCGGTCCCCCTCATGATCATAAACTGACTCGTCGGTCTCCCTTACGATCATAAACTGACTCGTCGGTCCCCCTTATGACCCTAAACTGACTCGTCGGTCCTCCTCATGACCTTAAACTGACTCCTCGATCCTTTTCATGACCCTAAACTGGCTCGGTCCTCCTCATGACCCTAAACTGACTCGGTCCTTCTCATGACCTTAAACTGACTCGTCGGTCCTCCTCATGACCATAAACTGACTCGCATTGCATTACACTATACTTGTTATGCATCATATTTCTTATCACTGCATCCTTGCATTTGCCCCATGAACTACGTTATGGTCTGATCCCTAGCGAGAGAGGGTACGTAGGTAGCTCGATGAAAATTCGAGTATGATCAACATCATACACATGCTTGTGTGCTCGTGGCCTAAGATTGACGGCTCGGTCAAATGGTTGTTATCTCTGGGTCTTTGATATAACCTGTTTCATGCGTTGCTATGCAAGTTATATCAAAGAGGGGCAACTGCAGACACCCCAATTTGACTCTGTCCAATCTTAGGCGAATCCGATGATGAAAATAGATGGAATAGTGCCTCAGTATGATCCTCGGGAGGTGATTCAAGCTTGGTATTTGAACACCGGAACCTTCAAACTAATAAAATTTCAACGAACCATCGAAACTTGCTGCCCAAGTAAGGCGACCACCAACTCTCTTTATGGCGCCCGCCATAGAACTTTGTAGAAACCCTAGACAAAAGTGGCGACCGCCACCTTTCATAATTGCGACTGCCAACTTTCATTGTGGCGACCGCCATAGAACTTTGTACAACCTTTCAAAAACATGGCAACCGCCAATTTGCATCATGGCGACCGCCAACTCCAAATGGATTGACGTGTCCCAAAACATGGCAACATCTCATTGGTTGAAAAATTCTATAAATACCATACCCCAGCGTGCGTTTTCAGTACGAATTCTGAGTGAGAGAGACTTTTCCGATATATCGAGCAATCCCGAGCCCCGACGCCGAAGTCCTGTTGAAATCCCGAGTCCCGATCCTCCAATACCTACATTTGAAGCCTTAGCTTGGAATCACCACCCGAGGATTGAAGCACTTTTCCTGATTTGAGGATTCCACGACTCAGGTATTTCGTTTGGATCCCCGATCTTTCTAAATTTCGCCTTCTCTCTTTGGAGTGATCGGGTTAATTTTCAATTTCAATTTATACATTTCTTGTACCTATGTAGGTAATATTGCTTATTGTTTAATTTACTTTGTTAAATTTAGTCTTTAAATTAATCGCTTATTTCACATATTCACACTAAGCGCATTGTCCTTATCTTTCTTATTTTTATTACTTCATCAATTTAGTGCTAAAATATTCTTGCAATTACAACTAGTTAAT
>JAUMHN010441372.1:0-11408 GCA_032360265.1 Heliamphora ciliata
TATTTTCTGTTTAAGCCTTGTTTTTCTGATAGAAAGCATGTTGTTAGCTTTTCTTGGCTTATAGTACTGTATGACATTTAATTTTATGGCTTTCAAAGGGTTTTCTTATAAACGGTGGATTTTGGTGAAAAATGGTGATTTTGTGAAAAATCAACACTCGGTGTTTTGGAGGTTTGGAGCTCGCCTTCGGGGTTGAGTTTCAGTTTTTGAAACGTTTTGTTGAAAATGGAAAAAAATATTTTAAAAATATTTCGTTGATCTCCATGTTGATGGATGGATCTATATACATATATAATGTATTATTTTGAGAAAATATTTTCGTAGTTGAGCTACGGTTCTATTTTTAGAAGCTTATCTAGATGTACCGGGATGACGTGTATTTGGCACGAGTTGCCCTCGGTGAAAGTCCAAAAACGTGCACAGTGTAGGTACCTTTGTTATCCTTCGGGGTAGTTCCCGTAAAGAAGGTCGGCTTGGGTGCTCTTTTCCCTCAGGTTGTCGCCCGTAAAGTTAGCATTTCGTTGTGGTGCTTCGTATAGAACTTGTCATTACCTAACAGGCTTTCAGTGGTTCAGGATTAGGTAATGGAAAGGAGTCTATAGTTGTGACTTCTATCCCTTAGTGGTGGAATCGGTACATAGGATCTTACTCTTCTTATTCCGCGAAGGTACATTCTGCGAGGGAACAATGTTTTGATTACTGTTTTTCCTTAACTATGATGGTTCACTTGCATTATTTGCAAATTCATGGGTTTAAGGTTGGAAACAAGGTTTTATGATAATAAAACCATTTGGGAGTCTTGTGTTGGCATGATGGGGAAAACTTGTGGGTTTTTGATGAAAAACCATTTGGGGTTTATGGTTGAGTTCGCTCCCACCATGTAATTACATATTACATGCTTTACAGCTTTATAGTCTATTTCTATTGGGTTTCAGCTCACGGGTGGAACTTTTCTGTAAAATTATTTTCAGGTTATGCTTTGGATGATGACCATGAGTAGCTCTGGTGATACCCGCGGTGGCAGAAGACTTTTATAGTTTTTCTTCTTGTTGGCATGCCTATTCCTGAAGGCAGTTTTGTATGCCATGAGGCGATATACTTATGCATGTTATACATGATGTTTACTGCTTATAAGAGATGCATATTGGGTTTTCTTGTGATTCCAGCAGGTGAATTTGAATGTATGAAAATCTATTTTCTGTAAAACTGGTGTTTGGTGATTTTTCACGTAACCCTGGGTTTCGGGGGGTGACACTAGCATTCATTTTTTATTTTATTTTCTTTTATTATAATTAATTTAATGTCTTTTTTTCTTTCTTTTAAGTATTACCTTAATGTCTTTTCATTACTAGTATTTCTTTTTTTATTTTATTAATACTAATACTCCATTTGTCTTTATTTTCTTTCTTAGTTATTAGCTTAAGATGATCAATTTAACATTCATTTTTCTTTAATATTAGTATTTTTTTTCTTTTCTTATAAAAGTTTTTTTTTACTAGCTTTAATTTTCTTACATTTCTTTTCTTTTCTTGTCCTATTATTATTAGTTTTATTTTTCTTTTCTTTTCGTCCTTTTCTTTTTCTATTTAATGTTAACATTGTTTTTTTTTTTTTTCATATTATTAAACTAAAAAAATCACAAAAAATCTTTTAAGTTAATTTTCACCTTTAAATGTTAGTACAAATTTCTCTTACTATAGTAATTTTCTTTTCTTTTTTTTTTTAGTTTCTTTTGTCTCTTTTAAAGTACAAAATATAATTAGTTAGGTTTTCTTTTTCAATAACATAATAACATTTTCTAACCTTTAATTTTTCTTTTGTAAAGTTTTTCTTTTGTAAAGTTTTATTTAGCATTTCTTTTTTATGTTAATGCCAATCTAGTTTATTTTGATAACATGCATATTTTGGTTATTTTCTTTAAAACAATTTATGTTCAAAGTAGTTTAGTTAATTTTGCAACAATTCGTATTTAGGGAGTATTTGGCTACTTCTAGCATGTTTCTATTGTTTCATGCATACCATAATAGTTTAGGTTATCTTTGTGAATATTGCATGTGGGAGTGCTTCATGTATCATTTAGTTAGAAATTACATGCTATAGAACTTATGATTTTTCTTTTGATATTTGTTTTATTTGGAGTATTATGTACATATGTTATGTATTTTCTATATTTAATTTTGGATATTCGCTCTTTGCCCCTACTTTTTTTATTTGTATGCGTTTGAGAAATCTTATTAAAGAACCAATGATGATTAGTAGAGGCCAACCTTACGATTGGGTGAACGGGGTGCCTAACACATTCCCTGATTCGTACCTTAGCTCCCGAACCCTCTTTCTCTGGTTAAACGTTTTAAAGATCAGTAGCCATTTTTGTTTTTCTTAGTTTTTCTAAAAAACTAAGTGGCGACTTTATTTTCAACAAAAAGGGGTTTTCAAAATTTAGTTTTTAAGGTGTTAAAATGTTTTCTAAACATCTTTGAATTCTCTTAATTTTGACAATTTTCAAAAACACCAAAATTTCGGCACCACAGTATTTTCTGGCGACTCTGTTGGGAACTGATTAATCAAATCAAATAAGAGAACTAGACTTGAAAATATCATTGATTTTTAATAAGAATTTTTCATTTGTATTTTCGCATGCATATGCATTGTTCTTAAAAAAACCCCTGCCTGGTCGACCCGATGCCCTGAACGTTCATCCGTTTTGAAAATTGTTGGGAAGGCAGGCAATCCTTGCTGACTCTACGCTTTCATAGGTACAGTAAAAGAGTTCGAACGTACCGTTTAACCATGTCCTGCACCACTCCAGGCATGAGAGATATATACCTGGCTCTATTCAGAAGGTACCCTGTTCGATTGACCAAGATCAGCCTTTTGCATATAGTAGCTTAGAACCCCTCATTAGGTGCTGCTGACCCTAGTAGGATTATGTGTTTTCTTAATTGTATGTTTTGATTGCGTATTGTTAGGGTTTTTCATTTGGATTAGGATAGTTCCCTTTTTTGGGATTGGCCCGGGTTTTCTGTTATCCTTTGTTTAGGATTAGCCTTTCCCTCGGGTCCTTACCTAGGTTTTTGTTCTTCACCTTGTTCGGTTTTCATGCAATAGTTTTCCTCTCGGGGTCATGCCCGCGCTTTGTTGTAAAACCTCTAGGATAGTTTTCCTCTCTTTCGGGTCCTTCCCAGGTTGTTAGTTCTATACCATCGCCTTTGTTTAGGCTCGTTTCCTTCAGACCCTTGTGAGCTAGTTTCTTACCGTTATGCTATCCATTTTTCCTTAGAAATTTAGATCAAATTGATCTCTTGAAGGTTAGAGCTGTTTCTTGTCAGAGTGCTATCTGTTTAGATAAACCTTCTCTTTAGAATTTAGTTGATCCCCTTCTTAACCATCATTCTGGTTTTTGGGTCATCTTGTTGTTATGCTGTCAGTATGAGCCCGACAGGGGCATTGTTGTAGCTCCTGTGATTATCTGCTTGTGATTTGTTGTTTCAGGTATCTGGGATGTTTGCTATCTCTCGTCAGAATTCTCGTTCGGGAAGTGTTTGATACTAGTTATTCTGCTTTTGGGATTCAGGTTTTCTCCGGGTCTAGATTATTGAGCCGAGAAGATCACGATCGACACGTGTTTGGGAGAGGTCAAAATCAGGTAAACTTCACAAAGTGTCCGAATAATCAGCTAAAATGGTAGAGAATGAGGTGAACTTGACAACTCTAATGAGAGCTATTACTGAGAAACAAAGAGCTGTGGAGTAGCAGACCCAAGCTCAAAATCAGTGTCAGGCGCACTTCTGGACAATTCAGGCCCGTATGCCCGCTGTGAATGGATAGTCGAATGACACAAATGAGAACGACGAAGACTTCTAGGATGACAACCAAGGACAGGATGTACCACAAGTTGCTGTGCCGCCTCGGGTTCCCTGCCCGGTGGTGGTAGAAGAGGAGAATATTGCTCAGTCTAGGGAATTCGCGCTGGCGAATAAGATCGACCGAATGGAGAAGGTACTAAGGAAGGCAAAGGGAGTAGAAGAATACATGCTGGATGTGGGTGGCTTGTGCCTATTCCCAGATGCAAAATTACTAAAAAAATTTAAAATGCCAGAGATGAAGAAATTTGATGGCATTGGAGATCCCCGCATTCATCTGAGAATGTATGTCGGAACCCTGTCCCCCATGGGGATTGATGATCAGCTCAAGGCCCAACTATTTCACCGATCACTTTCTGGGGCCATGCAAAGATGGTTTCTTTCTTTGGAGGTCGCCAAAACTAGGACTTGGGAGGACATAGCCATGGATTTTGTCAGTCAGTACAACTATAATGTCCAACTGGATGTCACCACCAAAGAGCTCGAAACCACTCGATAGGAGAGCCGGGAGTCTTTTGTTGAATACTTGACTCGATGGAGGGGTAAAGCCGCTAAGATGACAAATCGACCCACTCAGAAAGAACAAGTGAGGATTGTGATTAAGAATCTGTAGTCTCCACTAAAGCGGTGTCCTTTCACTCAGCTGCTTTCTACCTTTGAACAATTGTTTGATGCTGGAGTACAGATTGAAGATGCCATTCAGTCTGGGGATATCGAGAAAGCCAAACCTAGCCAAAAACCTAGAAGAACATTCCTAGCAAGCAACCAAAACCAAACTGCCACCACCAACCTTGTGTCTCGCTCGAATGAGGTAAACCTGCTGAACCCGTCTTCTTCCACCCAGCAATCCAGCAATACCCATTAGTCGGACAACGGTCAACAGCAACAAAGGCCTAGGAAGGTGTTCACTCCCCGTAACATTTCATTATCCACCACCTTGAGTTGACTCGTCGAAAAAGGGCTTATCAAGCCGTTAGACCCTATGCCCGTACCTGATCCCCTACCGCCAAGGTTTAATACTTCTCAATACTGCACCTTTCACCAAGGCCTCAGGCATCCAACTGATAAGTGCTTAAGACTCTGACATGAGATCCAGAACCTCATCAACAAGAAGGTGATTCCCCCACCATCCGCTACTCCAAAGCCGAATGTCACGACTAATCCCCTACCAAATCATGCCAGGCAGGCTGGGATAAATTACATATCTCTGGGGGAATCATAAGATCCGAGTCAGTATATCTGTTTGGTATGTCTTCCACGCCCTCGTGTTTCATCTGCTGAGGATCAGACAGCATGTTCATTTGTCATGGTTAGAAATGGTCGGGAGAGGATGGAGGAATAGAATGATGGTGTTTGGAAGTGGTATTAGACAACATTCCCAGCTATCCAACAACAAGGAGAGGAGCACAATGAAAAAGATGATTGGCCTTTGGATTGCCCGGCCCAACCTTATGCGTTTGGCCATGTGCTTGATGACATCATACTTTCCTAACTTTTTGAGGAAGAGATATATGTCGACGAGATGTAGTCCTATTGGCTGGTAAGAGTTGTGCTAAAATCAGACGGAGCAGAGTGGACCGATTTCTGGGCCGCTCGGGAATAGTAGGTGGATTTTATCAAAGAAGACATCTAGGAAGAAGTTGATAATACATGGTCTATTAAAGATGATGAGGAGAGAAGAGGAAGAATAGCAATCAGTGATTTAGGTAATTTATGGGCATTTAAAAGCCCTCCGCCTGTGAACGAGGTACGATAGACCAGCGACACAATAATGGGATTATGGGATCTCGAGGATGGGCTAGAACATCTGACCAGAAGTGGGCAGCATTTCAAGCCATCCCAGTTGGAAAAGGGGCAATCAAGCAGAAAAAGAAAGGAGAAAGAACAGGAAGAAGAGGATGATGAAGTGCTGAAGCAGTTAAAGAAGACGTAAGCCAATATCAGCATTTGGGGGCTACTGATGGCCTCGCATAAACATAGACAAGCTATGCTACAGGTTTTGAATAAAGCCAGCGTTTTGGTAGATGCCACCCCGTAGCAACTGATTGGACTTATTCTGCCGGCAGTAGAGCCGAAAGTCATTTTCTTTTCCGATAAAGATCTGCCAGCAGAGGGAAGGAATCATAACAAACCGCTACACATTACCATTAAATGCCTGGACAAGTGGGTCCCCGTGACTCTTATTGATAATGGGTCTGCATTAAATGTATGTCTGCTCAGAACAACACTCTGTTTAAGACTAAAGACGGAGCACTTCATACCGAGTAATCAAGGAGTCCGGGCCTATGACAGCACAAGGAGGGATGTACTAAGACTAGTGTCATTTGCGATATCAATAGGGCCCTTGGAAACATCGGTCGAGTTTCATGTACTAGATGTACCGGCATCTTTCAACTTGTTGTTGGGTAGACCCTGGTTGCAAGACATAAGCGTCCAGGTTGTACCATCGACTCTCCATCAGAAACTAAAACTAATAAGAAGTGGGGCAGTTCTGCCTATTCACGGGGAAGACAACATTCATCCCCCAAGGGAAGGAGAGGGCTCAACTCTATTGGAAGTACAACATGGTGAAGGTGATGTATCGCTAAGTGGTTTCCAGTTCGTTGAAGCCCAGGCTGTACAAATGTTATTGAATGAGGAGGAAATGTACATAAACCCGCATGCAGTAACAATGATGAGGCAAATGTCCTTTTTTCCTGGTATAGGATTAGGTCGTAAGAAGCAAGGTATCCCGGAACCCTTCCAAGTATTGTTGACTTTTCACCGTTTTGGTCTTGGGTACGATCCAACGGAAGAAGATTTGGAACGGCCTAAAGAGGACGAAAGGCCAATTATTCTAGAACGCTCAATGGGTACTTTGTCAAGAAAGGGAAAGATTTCCCGTACTGTGGCTTTCCAGAACCATGGATGGACGAAGAAACCAATCAAAAGCTACCAAGGGTGGAGATCTTTTTGACCATCAGTTGTCTGATACAAAAGAGGAAGAGACAGTGAAAGAGGAAGAGAAAGAGGAGAAGATTCTAGTGGAAGACTGGGCCGACAAGCTTAACGGAATCGACATGGGAGTGTTGTTCAATGAAAAGGTGGCACAACTACACGTAGCTGACTCAGACTGCATCATGGTAGGCTTCCGTGCGCCAACTGATTGCACTAAGCTCATTGTCAACACGGCTATAAAGGAAGTGAAGAACTGGACCTTAGAGTCATGTGGTTTACATGATGTTTGTTCTGAGTCCAAGTCTGAGTCTGAATCTGTGGCTGAGGGTACGTCTGTTTGTGCACCTCCCCCTGTTTATGCTTTCGAATTTGTAATTCCTTCTTCTTTCAATGAAATGAATGAAATTTTTGGTTACTCTGCTTTGTTTGATTTATTTCATACGCTTTTCGACGATTTTGAATTCGATACGAATATCTCCGAAGAAATAAAATTTTTAATAAAAAGACAAGAAGAAATGCGTGCCCAACTAATAATTAAAGAAATTTTGTCAATAAATATGAGTAATGAAACTAACCCACAAAATGTACAAATTGGTTCTTCTTTATCCTTAGTTAAACAAAAATAATTAATAACTTTATTAAAAGAATTCAAAGATGTATTTGCATAGTCTTATGAGGATATGCCCAGAATTGATCCTGACATTGTCCAGCACCATATCCCCTTATTACCTGATGCCAAACCGGTCAAATAAAAATTGAGACGAACCGGCCAGAATGGGCTCTAAAGATCAAAGAAGAAGTCGCCAAACAGGTCAACGCCGGATTCCTGATGGTGATCGAGTATTCAAAATGGGTAGCCAATATTATGCCAGTTTTAAAGAAACATGGTCGTATCTGAGTTTGCATGGATTTTTAGGTTCTCAACAAGGCTAGCCCAAAAGACGATTTTCTTTTACCACACATCGATGTCTTGGTAGACAGCACAATGGCGCATGCCTTGTTGTCATTCATGGATAGCTTCTCTCGGTATAACTAAATTCTAATGGATCCCGAGGACAGAGAAAAGACGACATTCATGACACCTTGGGGCACCTATTGCTATCATGTGATGCCGTTTGACTTGAAAAATGCAAGGGCAACCTATCAGAGGGCTGCCACTACTTTACTGCATGACATGATACACAAGAAGGTCGAGGTATACGTGGATGACATGATAGTCAATTCTAAAGATCGGGATGGCCACATCACAGCACTACGAAAGTTCTTTGAAAGGATTCAAAAGTACAAGATACGGCTCAACCCACAAAAGTGTGCCTATGGAGTTATTGCCGAAAAAATGTTTAGATTTATGATCACTCAACTGGGTATCGAAGTGGATCCTTCAAAGATCAGGGCAATCTTGGAAATACCTCCTCCAAAGATCGAGCGAGAAGTTAGGGCCTTTCTGGGTAAAATACAGTTCATCAGTCGGTTCATCGCAAAACTGACAACTACCTGCGAGCCGCTTTTTCGTCTACTGAAGAAAGGAGTTGAGTTCAAATGGGATCAGAAATGCCAAGACGCCTTTGATACCGTACGATAATACCTATAAAACCCACCTGTCCTAGCTCCTTTCGAACCTAATAGACCACTAATCCTCTATTTGTCAGTGACTGATTCGGCTATGGGATGTATGCTGGCGCAAGAGGGTGAAACTGGAATCGAAAAGGCTATCTGCTACTTAAGCAAAAAGATGACGGGATCAGAGATACGATACACACCACTGGAAAAGACATGTTGGGCTTTGGTTGGGGCTTCCTGAAAACTAAGGCATTACATGCTATCTTTCACAGTGAATATCATTTCCCGGATGGACCCGTTAAAGTACCTATTTGAAAAGCTGGCACTGACAGGAAGGTTGGCTCGATGGTTGCTATTGTTATCAGAATTCGACCTCAGATACGTCACCCGAAAGTCTGTCAAAGGCAGAGCAGTGGCAAAATTCCTGGCCGACCAACCAATTGAGGGGGTGAAGACACAGAGTTCTAGTGTCCTAACGAACAGTTGATGAAAGTTAGGATTAACAAGTGGACTCTATATTTTGATGGCGCATCCAATCAATATGGCTATGGGATAGGATTCCTTCTTTTCACTCCTGATGAATCACACGTCCCTTTGTCCTTGAAGCTCAATTTTGAAGTCACCAACAATCAAGTTGAATACGAAGCATGCTTGGTTGGATTGGAGGCAGCCTTAGAATTAAGGGTAAGGAACCTAGAAGTCATTGAAGACTCGGCACTGGAAGTCTCACAAGAGAGAGGAGAATGGAAGGTCAGGGACTTAATCTTGATCCTCTATCATCAAGAACTAGATAGGCTAATACTGTGTTTTGATCCAGTGATCTTTACCCATGTGCCAAGACTACAAAACAAATTCGCCGACGCACTGGCCACCCTAGCATCCATGATTGGCATACCATCCGGAGTTCGAATGAGGCCTTTGATAATTGAACATAAGAGAAAGTCGGCATACAAGATGACAAGTTCATCTTAGTGGCCATTGATTACTTTACTAAGTGGGTAGAAGCAGACTCCTACACAGTATTAAAAGCCTCTCATGTTACTAAGTTTATCAAGCAAAATATTATTTGCCGGTATGGAGGTCCCCATGAGGTTATCTCAGATAATGGCTCACATTTTCAAGGAGAGATCTTGGATCTTTTTGAGGAATACCGGATAGTGGCTCACTAATCCTTATCATATCGGCTGCAGACTAATGGAGCAGTCAAAGCAGCAAATAAGAACATCAAGAAAATCCTATAAAAGATGATCAACTCACATAAGGATTGGCCGGAGCATCTATCATTTGCATTTTGGGGATACAGGACATCGATCAGAACTTCAACAGGAACTATGCCATACTCTCTAGTTTACGGGATGGAAGCCGTGCTTCCCATTGAGGTGAAAATCCCTTCACTAAGAGTAGTGGCCGAGGCCAGTATTTCAGAAGCAGAGTGGCAGAAGAACCAGATGGAAGAGTTGCTCTTATTTGATGAAAGAAGACTCCAGACTCTGTTTCATGTACAAGGATATCAAATGAGGATAGCTCGAGCGTTTAATAAAAAGGTCAAGACTCGGGATCTCAGAGGAGATCTGGTTCTCAAGGAAATCAGAGCTCCTATCTTTGACCCCAGGGGCAAGTTCAAGTCAAACGGGTTCGGACCATTTCTAATCAAAACCATCATGACCGGTGGTACAGTCATCATTATAGATTTAGATGGTAATGTGTTTTCCACTCCAGTTAACCTCGATCAACTCAAAAAGTACTATCCTTGAGGTAAAAATAAAGAGAAAGTAAAAGCTAGCTAAGTTAAAAACCAAAAAGGCTACCCAGGCAAAAGTTAGAGCAGCCCGCAAGGTTGAAAACCCGAAAGGACGACCTTGGCAAAAGTTGGGGCATCACAAAAGGAGAGCATCAATACCCGAGTGCAAACCGAGCCCGAACTACGTTATGGCTTGATTCCATCTTTTTGGGATACGTATGCAATTTCTTTTGAGAAATCGGCCACATTCTGTGTTTTAAATCATTTTTAATCCGAGTAAGGCCAATGCAAATTTATCTTTGAATTTTGATAATAAAGTCATTCAAACTTTGGATAAATTTAAACCATTTTAAACATAAAGTGGGAGTTTTTCATTACTTTAATCAAGAGTTTCAAAGTTTTGAAAATAAAAGAAACGGCACGCAAGTCCCAAACTCTACAAAGAAAAAGAAAGCTGTGAAATTTTCAAAACAAAGCAGAAATTCTCAAGTCTTTCTCCTCTTTATCGCCTGTTTCCCTTCTTCTTTATCCTTCTTCTCCCTATTATACATCAGCTATGTCTTGTACTCAACAGAAAGCTCAGGACACTGTAGTTCCTGCAATTCCATCCGCGAACGAGACGGCCAGGCATCCTGATATAGTGCTAGAAATGGGGCCCGCAGTGTGGATGAAAATAAGCGACCTCGGATACTAGGAAAGAAGATCTGACTGCAACTAAACTGCTGCATAATCCTATGAGGGTAATAAAAAGTAGTCTGACGCAGACCAACCAGCAAGATACCAGGGTGGTCCATGGTAGTCAGAGTCATGGTAAGGATCCGCCACTAGGGGCACTGCCAGGTGATATCTAGGCCAGTCAGGGATGAGAGGTATTGTCGCCAGGTTGTCTCGGTGCTACATATCTATGTTAGGAATGTATACTAAAAAGCCTTACTTTTTAGGTTTTTTATTCTTGATCCTTGGCATATTAATAAAAAACATTTGAGATATTTTTGCATTCATGGTTTTATATTTATATTTGTGATGAATGAATGCATAGTCCGTATATTCTATCCAGTATTTGACTCGGTGCATGCTGTACAGAAGATCGGGTCATAGGTTCTGACAGATTATACAGGTAGGCTCACAATCGCAATGGACCCAGACATTCCATTGGTATGATTATAGTACATCGTTATAGTAGCTGGTCTTGGCTAGGTCGAACGGGTCAAATTCAGGTTTTGGGAATTTGATGTTCGAGCTCGATGTATTAGTACACTTGGAGTGTATTGAGCGGGATCAACGGGATGATCAATTCTATACTAACT